>CAJQZM010039684.1:0-20343 GCA_907164665.1 Colias nastes
GGAGGAAAAGAAAAATGTAAAATTTTGTCAGAATTATTAAATAATAAAACAATTAGACACATACATAGTACATAGTACATACCTATTAATTAGCTCCAAAATTTTTGGCAAAATTAATGAAGACCCGATCACCTGTTTTCCCGGGGAAGAGTATCAAACAACGATTTCGGATACATCATCATATTTTTGTTAGTTTATTAATAGAAGGTAGGTAGTACAAATAGGATAGGATTACATTATCTGTCCGGTTTATTGAGTAACGAATAAAGTTCAATTAAAATATCATTTAAAATTTAAATATCATTTACCAAGCATTTATTTTGAGAATTCATCGTTATTTTATCGTAACTATTGATAGTTGATGTCGATTCAGATTAAAGATCTGATAAAATATGTTTTGGCTATCTATTTAGGGCAGACAACTAAAATTCGTTCCACTTCCACAATCTATTTCGGCTCATGGATGTGTCTCAACGTCTCAAAACGACATCAGAATATAGCCACAGTATTACAATTCCTATTGTAAATTTGTAATACTGATTGCTGTGGTATACCTAACTTTGTTATTAATGATCTATTAAGCTATTGCATAGCTATAAATTTATAAAGAATAGAAAAAATTCGATCACGAGGCGGGACTCGAACCCGCATCCTTCGCGCCATTCCGGGGCGGATGCCTAACCAACTCAGCCACTCGTGACCCGCCTGAGCAATCGAATTTATTCTATTCTTTCAGTTTTATGTGTCTTAAGGGACACACCGCGCGCCATCTATCTATTGCATAGCTTCTATCGCGGGCCTTGAGCGCGGGGACCGAATCGAGAAATTCCGTAACGAAAAAACCTCACGCTCCCCACTCCGACGGGCTCGGAGGTGAGGCTTGAAGGTATGCTATGCAATAGCTTTACCGCGGCAGTCCCCGAGTGCCACACGTCTTTTTTTTATATTTTTAAATTAGGTACCTGTTGGTTTTTTTTAATGTGTTATTACAAAATAAATAATCTATTAATTATTGTGTCCACTTAACATAAATGTGGGATGATTAGGTGAGATGTATGATTAATTGATGTTTCTGAACGTGTGTAAGATTACTTTTTGAACGATGATTAGAATGGAAGAACGATAGCCTATGAGCGAATCGAGTGAATGTGAATGTGAAGTCGAGAGCGAATGAGGAATGATCTTTCTCTTTCATTGGGATCGTGGGTGAAGACGGCTGTTTCTCTGTTAAAGAAATTTCTAAAAATTAAGATTGTGGTCTGAAAATAAATCTCAAGAAGTTCAAAGTGTTTTTCATTTGGCCCCGATCCTACATAAATACCTACCGTGACCTAATTCCACGATAAACGAAATCCATTAAATACAAACAGCGCATTGTATTAGTTAGTTGATTGTATTACCTATGTAGATTTTATTTTACTGAAAAAACAAAGCATAAGGCTCAATGGTCATTAATGCGTACCTACACAGGTCATTCAACTGCGTGCATGTAGAGTTAGTACGACGCGACGAAGACAAAGATGCTCGGATAATTGCACCAGTTTTTAACCTTACGCATCAAGTTCAACAAATAGGCTCAGCAAATAAGTACTTACAGTCGTTTATGTCATAAATAGGTATACTTACGTTTCATTTTTCTAGAAGCTACTAGGTACCTATCTGGTTTTGTGACGAATTTGGTTTGTGATTGGTTTAATGTTCAAAATAGAAATTCTTCCAAAACTATGCTGCTTGGAAGGTTCAACTTAGATGGAATTTTTCATGCTCTTTATTTCTATTTTGTAGAAATAATAATTGTATAATTTTTTTAATAGAGATCGGGTTTTACCATTGACTAGTCATCATTTGGGATTTTATTATTTGAGCGCCATAGCGTGACAGATAAACGTATAGGTAATAATTACAAATTATAATCTTTTATAATAGGTATATGAAACTTTTGTACTATCAGATCGATAAAAAACAGGAAAATCAGTGTGTTATCGCTGCTTGGATGGGTATATCCCAAACTAAACAACTAAAAAAACTTCTTCTACATGGGCGAAGCTAGGGCACAGTATTACAATATATTATTTCCTATTGTAATACTGTGGCTAGGGTGACTAGCTGTTCGTTCCAGCTTAACATACTTATATATTTTTTTTAGATAGAGAGATAGTTTTAGATGTAAATTGTATAAAGTCCTTAATTTGTTATCTATAATCTGTTACATTAACTTTATTTCACTTTATCTTAGCTGTATAATTTATCTAATAGGTACCTACGTGTTCTATCTATCTTTAGTAGGTAAGAAATTGTGGTTTAGATCTCGTTATTTTAATTTTTAACCAAGAATAATCAACAAAGTAGCTACATTCTCACATCCATTAATTTTTATATATTTTAACAACCTATAGGTAAGTATTTAATATAATTATCTCAAAATAAAAAGATTTAAAAGAAATTACCTAGTACCTACATATTGCGAGTTATTTGTCCCTGACACTGTAATCTAAATCAAACGTCAGTTCTAAATACCAAAATACCTATTTCGATTTAATTATTTAAACCGTTAAATTTAATCTAGGGCACACATATATAATTTATATCTATAATACAATAAAATGCGATTACCTATTAAAAAATAATCAAAACAAGATTTATTTATCCACACATGGTGTAGCAATGTGACGTGTGATAAATCACGTGTCTATGGATTACCTTAACAAAAACATTTACCAGAATTCGTTAATAATAATATGTTCACGTGCAAGAATATTCTTCTGAAATATGTTTATGTATGTACAACAAAAACAATCGAAACTAGAGAAAATCGACAGATTTAAAATAAACGTGCTTGATCATTAACATACAATCAATAAGAACAATATTATTTCCTAATAATTGTAATATTGTGGTACTTACTATTATGAATTCTGTGATATTGTACAAACATGTAAATTCAACTAAATCACGCTGATTCTCATACATAAAACTTTTAGTTTGTTTGAGTTTCAGACGACAGACAGTTTGTGGTTCTAAACAATTTGTGGTTTGTATGAAAAAAATATTTTATTTTTTATTTTTTTCGATAATACCACAGAATACTTAATAGTAGGTAACGCTAATAATACCACAGATAATACCTACCTGCTCATAATATGAAATATTAGGGCAATATAGGTCATTACTCATTATGATCCATTGAAATGTTACATTTTTTAGCCCTAACCTTGCGTTTTTTAGAGGACGCAATTTTGTTTTTTTGATGTGTAGGGGGGGTCAGTGTGAAGCTAAAACCAAGTTTGTGGGGTCGCCACCCTTGTCCCACGGCCGCCATCTTGAAAATAGCGGTTGAAATGGTTTTTACGATATATCTCTTAAACTATTTAACTGATAAAAAAATATCGTTAACATTATTTGTTGCAAATTAAATTCTCTACAACTTTGGTATAGTAACTTTTAGTCGTAGAACTATAAATAAAAAAGTTATAAGTGAAAATGTTCAGAAATTAGAGCCATTTATATTTTTCAATAAAACTTTTTTTTATCATTTTACGAAGAAATGATATCAGACCATTTTTGTAGATTGTTTTTCGAGGAACAACTTTTATGTACAACATTTTTTCATAACGTCAATAACTAAGGTTTTACAGCGCTCTGAAGTGAGTACTATTTTTCAGTACTCTTAACTATACATATATTGGCTATTGGCTCTTTTCTCATACTCCAGAACAATAGAAGCACACTGCAGAACATTTCAGACCTGCTTTTCGACGTAAAAAAAAGTCGCGCTTCCAGACTCTACCTCCTGGGTGGTGGGGAAAAGATTCAATAATTAATTATTAGTGATATTGCAAAATTAATTATTAAAAATATTATAATAACAAAAAAAACCATTACTGATGACAAATTATTATTAGTACACACATAATATAAGTATACTGTATAGTTCAGAGTACTGAAAATTAGTACTCACTTCGGAGCGCTGTAAAACCTTAGCTATTTAATTAATGAAAAAATGTTGTATATAAAAGTTGTTCCTCGAAAAACAATCTACAAAAATGGTCAAATATCATTTCTACGTAAAATTATAAAAAAAAGTTTTATTGAGAAATATAAATATCTCTAATTTCTGAACATTTTCGCTTATAACTTTTTTATTTATAGTTCTACGACAAAAAGTTGCAGGATCAAAGTTGTAGAGTATTTAATTTGCAACAAATAATGTAAACAATTTTTTTTATCAAATAAATAGTTTAAGAGATATATCGTAAAAACCATATCAACCGCTATTTTCAAGATGGCGGCCGTGGGACAAGGGTGGCGACCCCACAAACTTGGTGATAGCTTCCCACTGACCACCCCTACACATCAAAAAAATAAAATTGCGTCCTCTAAAAAATGCAACCCCAAATGTAACTTTTCAATGGACCATTAATACATTTTGATAATTACAATGATAACACGATAATATGCCAAGCTAATATTTTATTTTATCTAACGATAAAAATCATGCATCATAATCGATGGATATAATATTATATTATTTTGTAACAAGTAGTTAAGTAGAAAAAAAACTATTTTTATATGTTTATATATCATGTTAAAATTAATAAAAAATAGATTTAGGTAACTACATAAGTTCCTATGTGATATAATCATAGTTTATAGCGTTATAAGATTACAATATACCTATTAGTTTTTTAGTAAGAAGATGAGAAAAGTAAAATAATACATAAATGTTTTTCCGATACAAAAAAACTGTGGAAAATGTTCCGCGACTATTAACATATTAACACGATAAACCAGTTTTCAAGAAAATCGTTCTTAATGAATATAGTAGGTATAATAATATAACTACATATAAGATTATAATACATATTCTATTTATCCTTACATATTTATCCTTTATTAACCGACTTCAAAAAAAAGGAGGAGGTTATCAATTCGGCCGGTATGTTTTTTTTTATGTATGTTCACCGATTACTCCGAGGTTTCTGAACCGATTTACGTGATTCTTTTTTTGTTTGAGGCGGAATAGTGTCGAATTGGTCCCATAAAAATTTTATTCGGATAGACCCAGTAGTTTTTATTTTATGAGCATTCATGTCTGATCTCGATGACTTAATTTAAATGTAGCAAGTAGGGTTGCCAACCGTACTATAATATATAGTATTGTACTATATTTCGGGTCTGCGTACTATATACTGTTGAAAACATATATAGTACGCAAAAATACTATATTTTCAACACCGACAAATGTTACAAACAAATCCTTCATTAAAAAAAAATAAGAACGCGCCTTTTAATTGTTAAGATGGCTAAGTCATATAACCTATTGCGCATATACCATTAATAAAAAATGAGCTTTTGATTTATATTAATTTAAAAATTGAATGTGACAAAGCTTGACACTTTTATTTTAAACAAAAAGCTGTTACACAGTGCAAGAAGTGCAAAAAAATATTTTTTTTTTATTATGAGCCATGGCTGTCCCACTGCTGAGCAAAGGCCTCTCTTCCCTCAAAAAAAAATATAGTTTTTATAAAAATAAATATATGTCTATTTTTTTGTTTTTCCCATAAAATACGATATATTTTTTAAATGTACTATATTTTTTACACCTTATTTTGGAAAATACTATATTTTGATGATGAAGTGTTGGCAACCCTTGTAGCAAGTAACTTTGATTCACTTCCCGTTAACCGATTGAGCTGAAATTTTGTATATACGTATATAAATTGCATAGCGATGAAACATTATCATGACATAGAGCTGATTTGATAATGGAATCGGAAGGTGGCCATAGGAACTCAGTAATATATTGACTCAACTTTATCGAGTTTGGGCTCGTTTGATTCGTGTTGAAAAAAACACTAAAATGTATTAAATAAAAATAACTATGTTAAAAACAACCGACTTCAAACCTATTTAATAAATAGCACATCTAAACAATATTAGGTAGTAATTAATAATATCAAATCTTTTTTATTTTTTACGTTTCCGTTTTTGAAGTCGGTTGTTTTTAACATAGTTATTTTTATACCTACTATTAATTATACATAGTAGGTATATCTATAGTTAAGTAGATTATAGATATAATAATTTATCTTACTATATACAAATGTATTACGTAGCCTTTGTTTGCTTTATGTATATCTCTTTTCTAAACAATTATATACTACATTTAAAATTGTAATTATTCACTGATTTTAACAGTGTCGGGTGAAGCACCTCGCGTGACCTATTAAGGCATTGAATAAATAATTTTGGAATAATCGATTTATTCCGTAAACCGTAAACGTAGGTATGTAGGTATATGTTAAGTGATCTTTGTTCTCTATGCTCAAAAACAATAAGCCCAAATAAACATTTTACGAGGGAAAAATTTTGTTTTTTATAGCTTGAATTATACATATCCATACCTACGTGTTATGTGAGTAATACATAATATTACGGTCTATGTTGTTTGGTTTAACCCGGAACTCTCATATGTAGTGTAGGTATTTTATGTTAGGTATGATCACGGTATGATATTATTTAGCGGTATGTTTTGTATGTTTTTATTGTAAGGAGGATTTATATTGAGGTAAAAAAATAGGTACCTTAGGTATATTTATTTCTGAGCAGTTGGTCGTAAATGTGAATAGGTACCTAATGCGTAAATAAATGATTTAATTTCGATAAATAATCATATTGTTCGTCGTCAATTTGGTTCGATGTTATCACCACTTTAGATCAAATGGATAAGTACATATAGTACCTACAGCATTATATCTTAGAGATACTTATCAATATCATATTAATAAATTTATTAAAATTATTAGGTAGGTACATACTTCCATTCCTCAATTATTATTTTTCTAGAATCGCTTTCTAGTTTCTGGCATACAGTGCTACTTGTCCCGTGTTTGTCAGGATAAAAAACAGCATATTAGGTAGGTATGATGATATTGTTACTCCTGGATAGATTTGTGTAAATTTTTGTTAGAAAAATAATTTTCATGATTTGACCAATTGGTACTTTACCAATAAGGATACCTAACCGTTTGTAAAAGTTGATAAATGATATGTTTGTAGGGCTAATCCCTAGTGATTGGCCCTACAAACATACAAACTAACAAAGTTAAAAACTGTCTTTTATATTTTTAAAGTGAAACTTTTATTACATCTGCATTGTCTCAAACTTTTTGGTCTGTGTAGGTGTAGCGCATGTCGCGTGATGGTCGGCTGCCGAGTAGGTATAAAGCAGTGTTCGGAACCGTACGATAATTATCGTACAAATACGATAATTTTGTGCCTAAGTTTCACTTTTACCGTGGTTTCATAAAACCACACAACATTTTTTTTAAAACGGATGAAGGCAGGAAGTAGCTTGTTTATAAGAATTCTTAAATAAAACTTTCGGTACTGTTAAATAAAATATGAATTGGCAAATTTTAGTATTTTTTCCCTTAATTAATTAGTAACTACCTACCTAACGATCAATAATTGATAAATACCATCTTGAACTACCTGATTATAAACATAGAGGTGTGTAAACAGCGTTGTGACGTCAACGTACAGCATAATAATATTAAAATTTTACAATTTCTGTCGTATTGGTAAAACGTGGGTGTGTTTCGTATAATGCGGCGAAGTTTAAAACACTGTCCTATCAGTAATATTAGTTTAATAAGAACCCTAACTTTGTATTTGCTCGGCTAATGCTAGTTATCGTCAAGGTTTTGTGCACACCCAGCACGCTCATTTGTTACCAGTGACTGAAATCGATCGCACGTCGCAAACGATTGTATTTTCCGCGCGTTGTCACGCGAGTTGTATCTAATTATATACGCTTTTCCCTAATAAATTTAAAAAATGTATTCCATTGCCGAGGTTACCCTGGCCTTCATGGTTCTATACCTATTCTCTTTCCTTTTTGAAGTGGTTACGGGCTTAGTTTCATAAATTTTTAAATATTTAATTAACGATGTGATATCTAATAAGAAAAATACTTTAATTTAGGTTTTAAATAATTAGTCAAATATCAATGCAAAATATAATTAAGATATGAATAGGTAGTTAATTAAGTTTTTAGAATCTTATTATTTATAATTAAAACGCGATAAATTATATGGTACTTTCACCACAAAGACTGCGGCACTGATTAGGTGAGTTTTTTTATAATAGTTCATGCTCTAGTTTAAACATATGTGCTATTCAAAATAAACATAATTGGAATAAACTTAAAATATGGTGTACATAAAATATAATATCAGTTAATACAAAAAATCGGTATAATCCTAAATAATAATTGGATCATTACATCCTTATCAATGTCACTGTCATTGTCAAAACCGGATAATTTGTAAATTAAAATAGTTGTCAAAAGTGAGGAGTTTAGATTCATCAGCTGTTTTTGTGTATTTTGTGGCTTATATAATAAAGACGTTATAGAGTGAAAATGCGGTCAAGATTAATTAGTAAATATATGAAGATTCATAAACGTTATTCATCGCATAATGTGACAAAGTGGAAAAGTGTTGTAGGGTTAGAAGTTCACGCGCAGCTTAATACAAATTCAAAATTGTTTTCTGGTGCACAAAATACATTTGGTGGAGTTGTAAATAACTGTGTGTCTTTGTTCGATGCTGCTATACCCGGAACGTTACCTGTATTAAATAGGAAATGTGTCGAGTTAGGTGTTTTAACCGCATTAGCTTTTAGTTGTAAAGTCAACGAAGTATCAAGTTTTGATAGGAAACACTATTTTTATGCTGATTTACCGTCAGGCTATCAAATTACGCAACAAAGGGCTCCTTTAGCTAATGACGGTGTTATACAATTTCAGGTATAGATTATTATGTGTTTATTAACATATTGTATTATTACAATTGTTATTATAGGAATAATATGAATGAAAAACGCCTTTCTTACATTTTATCTAGCGATACGGTGTGTAGTTTTAAATTTCTTATTGACGAAAAGCGTTGAAAATATCATCATATCATACATTCTACAAAATAATTCCTATGTTTATAGTTATTTTAATACTACAAGGAACTAATAATGTTATTTTAACCTTAGGTATATACTCCGGGGGTACATAAGAAGCCCTACAATAAAAGTTCAAAGATCAAACAGATACAATTAGAACAGGATAGCGGTAAATCCCTTCATGATGCAGAACTCAAGCGAAGTCTTGTGGATCTTAACAGAGCTGGAGCGCCCCTTATTGAAATAGTTTTTGAACCCGATTTAGAGGTATTTTATTTCATTTACTTTATTTTATTAACCAACTTCAAAAAAAGAAGGAGGTTCTCAATTCGGCCGGTATATTTTTTTTATTTAGTAATTGAGTATTGATAAAGTTCAGGGTTATCCTGACATATTGTGGTATGAACGTATATTATTCAAGTCAGGCGACTTTCTACATTATTTTCAGTTTATTTATAATGCTAAAATAGCAACTGCAATTATGAAATAAATAAATATGAGTCTGTATATCTGTAATCACCTTGATCATTAAGTCTATTCTTCTTATTATTATTGTACATCTGTAAAGCATAGATAATTTTGAGTCATGTTCCAATGTATAATAAGTAAACATTTCTTTATATTTCACTGAATCAAAAATATTCTTGTTTATTATGTTGTTTATTACACAAAAAAATATTTTTTTATTTATAAATGGTTTACTTCAACATGATTTCCAAGATGTAGTAAATAATTTTTTCTCAATATGTACACCAATATTATTTCCAGGATGGTGAAGAGGCAGCGGCGTTAGTAAAGGAATTAGTGTTAATAGTACAAAGGCTCGGAGCATGTACTGGGCGCATGGAAGAGGGTGCTTTAAGAGTGGATGCTAATGTCTCTATGCATAGAGAGGGAGAACCACTGTCTACTCGAACTGAGGTAATAATATATTCTATACAAGTAGTATAATAAGCTTCTAAAACAGATCATTTTTACTTGATTTTGATTTGATTGTGAGGTGGGGTTTGAATTTGTGTTGTTTTCCTAACAATGGTAATTGAATTTCTATATTTTTTTAGTCTATATTTACTTTTATTATTAAAAGGAAAGATTGTTTTTGAATGTTATGTCAATAGCATCAAATTTATAAATTCTTTATCTCCATTTATAGGCGAGGAAGTAGTAAGTAGGGGTAATTGGATAGGATTGAAAAATATTTATGACACAGATGTGTTGTTTAATTAGAAGTTAGGTACTTACATATTATACCTATATAGATGTTTTGTATCGGTTTTAATATACATTTTATCTTACAGAGTAATGATAAATTATAATATTACCCCGAAAATAAATAGATGTTCAAGCAGTTTATAGGCGTCATGATAAATCTTCCTAACATAATATGACATTGAATGAAACAAACAAAATTTATTGTTACAGATTAAAAATATCGGTTCCATCCGCGGTGTCGCAAGTGCTGTTCGACACGAAATAGATCGCCAACAATCCGTACTTGAAAATGGCGGGAAAATTATAAACGAAACTAGAGCGTGGGATGCCGTTGCCAAGGTTACAGTGCCGATGCGAGACAAAGAAGTTGTTCAAGATTACAGGTAAAAGTCATTTTTAGATTGAAACAATAGACATTTTTAAAACGATCAGATAATCTGGAACGTCTAACTCATATATTTGAATATCCAACTGTATCATATTGTATGGTCTGCACGTAATTACTAATGAATCAAAAAAGACGCAATACTTTACAAATCAATGATTATGCCGTAAATAGGTGACTAACACAACATTCGATCTTCAAAAATGGCGCACTAACGCGTTAACGATTAGGCGTCAAAGTAAGATGGCATGATTCAATCATTGTGAGCGAAATAGAGATGATTGGAGTAAATAATTGTTGCTAACTATTTCGTGAAGGGGTGACAAAACATTAGTACCTCAACAGCCACAGAATTCTTTAAAAAATATTTCAATAAGCAAGCAATTGATGCGAATTTGCAAACTACTTAGTAATTATATCTGTTAAGCCTAGATAATAGCGATACTTTCACCTGTTTTTAGTTTTTTACATATTTATATGCAAATGCGCTTATATTAATGTGCTAAACATAACTTCAGCATAACCCTACATAGAAAATGTTATGAAATGTTACGTAACATTTTACATAGGTATTCATTCAGTAAATAGGATTTAACATGTAGTTTCTTTAGAAGCGTTAAAATAGTTTACGCACGTGTCAGCCGTAAGTAGCTATTTTTCTTTGTTTCGTAATATAAGTACCTATTATAAATAAACATAAGGAAGCGTCTTTTAATCCTGTTTTGATATGGTCATAAAACTACTTTGTACGTCCTTGAAGTTAGACTAGAAGTAGATATCTTTTCTAGCACAGCGTATTTACTAGAAATTATTATTCGTTATTATTATAAGATACTCGCTCTTTTACGCTTCGATGACTATTTTTCCGGTCTTATTAATTGTATTATTTCAATCGACAGTCAATAGCGTTATTTCATATTTGCTAGCGTTATGATAGGTATTTTTTGTCAATATTCAAATTTATGTGGGATTGGCTTTTTTAACTATCCATATTTTTAAGTCAACTGTGTATTTTTCAGTAAAATAAATATATTTACCTTGCCTAACCAACTTCATTTTGAAGAAATAGTTACCTAGTGGATATTCATACTTTCTGGATTTTTATACCTCACGATAAAAACATACATCCTATACTATATTCTTTACAGATATATGCCCGAGCCCAATTTACCGCCTCTTCGTCTAAATTTAACATCGAGACACGATACACAAGACGTCATTAGTGTGCCGCTCATAAGGGACAGGATACCAGAACTTCCAGAAGAAACTAGAACAAATCTTATAAATGACTTCGAGCTCCGTCCAGAAATAGCAATACAACTTGTCAACGAACCGACTCTTCTGGATTTCTTCCACGAACTGACGATTGACAAAAGAAGAAATCCAACAAAAGTCGCCAATCTTCTCTTAAATGATCTCTTGACTGTACTTAATAAACGTAAAATTAACGTAGCTGATTGTAAAGTAACGGTGAAACAGCTAGTCGAAGTAACAGATTTACTATTATCAGCAAAAATTAATCTAGATGTTTGCCGTAATGTTTTAGATGAAATTGTAGAAAGTCCACATAAATCACCAAAACATATTGTCAAAGAAAAGGGTTGGATGTTAGTTACTGATGAAGATGAAATAACTGATAAATGTCTAAAAGTAATTGAAAATAATCCTAAATTGGTGAAACAATATAGAGATGGAAAAGTGAAGGTGTTAAAAGCTTTATTAGGTATATTAGTTAAAACATCGGATAGTAAACTTGATATGTCCTTAGCGTCTAAGAGAATGGAGGAATTGTTGAAAAAATAAAGATATATTTAAATTGCACTTTGTTTTATTTTCGTAACGTAGTAATTAAACAGTATATGCCCGACCTTGATGAACAAGAGTTGCAGTCTGTATCATTAACAGAGGCATTCAGTATTGCACAATTAATTTCTACACATCGGTATGTGAAACTTGAATTTTTAAGGAAGGGTTAATGATATAAATATCTGATGAAGATTCGAGAGCGATCTATAATTAATAATGCTATAGACGTATTGAAGCGTTGACTTTAAAGATTAATAAAAAGATTTCATCCAATGATATTTCTTGTAATCTGTATATTGTATTTGTTACCTCCGACGCATGGTCGAGGCTGGGTGTATGTTAAAATATATCTTGCTCCATTAAATAAAAACTTTTACCTCATAGCCTGTAGATCACAATGCAAGTTACTAGAGTAATATAGTCACAGAATACTAAATACATAGCTAACGCTACGTTTATAAGGCTCTTCATTTGTGATTTTTAGGTAATATACATTTTTATTAGGTAATTAGGTTAGGTGTACCTACCATACCGACGCCATAAGCGCAAACGACCGGTCCACTATTGTAATATTGTGACGTTCTGTGGCGTGCCAAAGGAGAGGCCTATGTCCAGCAGAGCATAACTATAGTTAGGCTGATGATGACGATACCTTCACAAAATTTTCTTAACCTTTTCTTTTATTGTACCTACGAAATGTGTTGACTGATCTATAACGACGATTTGTATTTACGAGATTAAAATACTTAACTCAAAATCATCAATAATTAATATTATTAAAGATTATTTTGGGTTGTTTATATGTATACAAATTAGGCAGTGTTTACAAATAGAGTGAGTGGGGTGTCGAGAATGCAGTTGAATGTTTAATATTTTGTATTTACCGGCGTAGGTACTTGGTATGCTTATGTTCGAAGGCTGATTGTTTAAGAGACTACGCGCCCCGAATAATTGAAGTATCAGGGATCGTAAACCATTTTTCACTTTCATTTACAATCATATTTAAATGGTTCAAAATATGAAGTAAATGGATCGCATATACAGCGACGTTTTATTACTTTAGAAAAAATTTAATAAAGTGACGTTAAAAAATTAATTAATAAATTAAATGGGTTTTTGTGTTCTCTGAAAACGACCATGTATTATTGTGTATTTGTAAGAAAAGGTAATACATATTAACTTAAATAATAGCATTAGGTATATTTTTCTTATAATTTCAACAAGCAGAGATTACATGCATTGACAACATCTATAGATACTAATTTTATAAAGCTGAAGAGTTTGTTTGCTCAGGAACCGCGGATCCGATTTAAAAAATATATTTCTGTGTTAGATAGTTCATTTATCGAGTAAAGTTATAGGCTATCATCACGCTAAGACCAAAAGCAAGCAAGCAAGCAAGGAGCGGAGCAATGCGGGTAAAGCCTCGGGGTACCTACAGCTACAGCTAGTTGATAATAAAACTGAAAATGTTGTTGATACCTGCCAAACCTCAACATTCGTTACTGAAGGCAATGTGTCAACAATACATCTTTATTCACGTGTGATTACATCAACTTAATCGTGGTCCTCATTACTACTTTTGATTTACCCTACGGCGCTAGTTGCTAACATAATGTGGACCAAAATTATTCCAGTTCTAATAGTTTTATTTCCAATTATAATATGTGAATTAACCGCTCCAGGAATAGATAGAACTGTAAGCCATGGTGTTAAAAGTGTTGGATTTAATATAGTATACGGTGATGAAGATATGCAAGTAATTAACGAAGTTGTTAGTAATGAAGAGAAGATAGATGCTTTGAAAAGCAAAATTAATTTAAATGAAGCTTTGCCTCCGCTACCATATGAAGATGTAAAATGTTTGATGTCTGTTGATCGATATTGTTCAAAATCTATGCGTGCTATAAAGAGTAAGTAGACTTTTAACCAAGTTAAAGATTAACTTTTATTTCTAAATCTCAGTATATTTAAATTGCCAATCAAAAATGATTTTTTCCATATTTTTTATCAACAAGGATTAAAAAACCTTATAATTGATTTAATACTTTTAAATGTTATTACAGACGTTTTAATAGATGCATTAAAAGATGACTGCGCTAAATGTTCTACTGATGAAAAACAAAGCGCGGGAAAAGTTGTAGCGTCCATGATGGCGCACGATCCTGTTGCGTGGAAGTTGTTTCTCACCAGGTACGACAGCCTCCACAAAATCCAAAGGATAGTTGGATAAATATGTAAGGTTCAGTTATATTTTTATAGAGCTCTTTCAATCAGTATAATAATCGAATAACGTAAATTTAAAAAGACTTTTATGTTCATGACTAAAATACCACATTACAAAATTATTAAGTATAATTTAAACCATTTTATGTCTTGTAATATTTTTTTTGTGTACATACATTTTTCAAAGTTAGAAACGCTTCTTTGCTGTCATTTTGTAACGGCATTTCCCGGCAGATATTAATATTAACAATTTATGTAGGTAGGTAATGATTTATTAATTTTTATACCCCAATCCATTTTAATTTCCTTTAATTAATTTCAGGTCAGCATTAATTATTTTACCGAAAAAGGAGCCGCCTAAAGAAGAAAAACACAAATACAAAATTATAGGATCACCAGAATACATAGAAAATAAGAGAAATCGATATACAATGCCTGGTGTGAAAGTAAGAGTAAAAAGATATGCTGTTGAGAAAATAAATTAAATCTGACTTACCTACCTAGAATAACTTGCCAGTGATATGATGAATATTTTAAGTTTATATTTAATTATTATATGTACTGTTAAATTTAAATCGAAAAATAGGTTTATGAGATTAAGTAATAAAAACAACGTTTATAAAGCCCTACAGTAGTATAAGTTGTAAGTTGAATTTTTGGCGGATTTTAAATTGTGGCGGGATAAATAATATAAGTAAGTATTATATATTAAAATGCGTTAAAACGCTTCATTTCAAAATTGAATTTAAAATAAATTCATGTAAAATTTAACAAGTAAATACTAGCTAGTGTGTTTTACTATTAGCCTAAATTAAAATTAATTAATTCAAAATTGTTTAAGCTGTAAATATTTAATAGAAGTACGGTAAAACTGTACATTATAGGGCGTGGAGTTGACAGTCGTAAATTTGACACTGTCAAAACAATAAATATGCGTAACAAAAACAAGATAGAGTAACTTTCTATAGTAATTTTCCGATTTTCAAAAATTCGTAACTCAAAAACTAAAAGCACAGAATACATAATAGTAGCTAAAGGGCGTATTCAGAAAGAAAGCTTGAAACTTATAAGCGCTTATCGGCGCTTGTCATGTTCATATATTTTCCTGCGCGGGATGACAGCGCTGACAAGCGCCGATAAGCGCTTATAAGCGCTTATAAGTTTCAAGCTTTCTTTCTGAATACGCCCAAACGCTACTAAAAGTTTCCTCAAAGTGAAATTTCAGATTTAGGTTCCATAGGACAATAGCTAACCACAAAAAAAATTACGACTCTCAACTCCACGCCCTATAATGTACAGTTTAGCCAACAAGTTCAATGTTAGATTAAGAATTCGAAAAATAAAGTCTTAACTAAAATGAAATGTGTATTATTTGTACTTTAAGAAAAACTGTAAATGCATTGCTGTACCCAAATTTTATTAGCGACTTTCGTAATGCGGTTTACATCGAGACATGCCTGTTTTTGAAGTTCATCATCTATACTAGTCTGAAACTGTGGAATTCACCTGGTTTTTACGAGTTATGTACTGCAAACGGTAACTACCATCTGGATTGAACCTGAAAAAAAAAAAACTTTTTATCAGTGAAATAACTACATAATGTATTTTTATTGCTCCTACTCAAAAACACAAGCAAAACGTGAATCAGTAAAAGTGTTATGATATTTTTGTAAGGCTTATAGAAATTTAGAACTAATTTACTTTTCCTCTAGCTTCTTCCAGTCTTCGGGTCTGTTATCTATGATGAACTGCATTACTTTATCTGCACCCTCTCTTTGACGCTCAGTACATTTCTTGCAATCATTTTGAATCGCATCTGGCAGGTTACCTAAAATTATTTTAATGTTTTATGATTTAGTCCCAATTAATTGATCAACGAAGCAGAAGTTAGATCAAAAGGAAAACAAATCTCCTAATATTTGCTACGGTAAAGACTGTATAATATAGTTTGCGCTATGCATTTATTTGAAGGATTCCATTTATTTATTAAATCATTTGACTATTCTATAAGTGAAGATATAGATGCAACATATCAAAGCAAAGCAAATTAATAGTAAGACAGAGATGTAACTTAATCATTTGATTATTATAATATTTATCGTAAATTGTATACGCCACCGGCAAGGCGCGTCTTTTTATACCACATGTTACTTAACTCTCTTTTTGGGCGCCTTTTAGACTTTAGCAGTATTAATAGTAAGTATAATCATCTTAAAATAATGATAATTACGTCTCAATTCCTTGCCGTCGGGAGTACATGGTCCCTGGTCCAATAAACAGTTCACATAGCCATCAAGTAATCTCTCACTGGATAAAACCTCATCTAAGTTGACATTATCGTATTTTGTAGTATATGTTGAATTTTCGCAATAACATTGAGCATACAGGAAGAAAAATAGTATTATTATAATATATTTAGTCATAGTATCTGTAAAATAAATAAAATTATAGAGTAATTAACTAGTGAATTATAAAATATTAAAAAATATTCATAACAACTTTAAAAAATATTAACTTAATAACATACCAGCAATTTGTTAAATTTTTTAAATGAATGCAAATTTTTTTTTTTTAATTTTAATTTCAGAATAAAAAAATACAAATACCCGAAACAGAATATATAAAATTAACATGTAACAATAATATTTTATTTGTATTTAACAGACATTGTTTAGTTTTTTTGTAATATATTAGCAAAATTGTACTTACCTGTTGCGTTCAGGATACTGGCCGAATAATATTTTTTTCACGTTTGATTCCCTATTTATAAATAAATTTGAAATACAAGTAGGGTATATATGTTTACAGAAATGGTTCTAAAGTAAGTATTTTTATACGGACCAAACATAAACTAAGAAAATATTAAATGAAAATAGATGTTTAATCCACAATATATTATTTACTCATATTTTTGGTACGAAGCATTATTAAATATTCTTATTTTCTGGAAAATGGATTTATTACCTATTTATTATCCAACTGTTGTAAACCACGCTATTACTTTAAACCCCTTCATAAAGGTAGTATATGAACCAAATGAAAAAAGGAAATTGTTCATTAATTCCATCCAAGTCTACATAAATTTACTCAGGAAATACATATTATGTACTTATGCACGTTTTCAAAGATTGTTTAATTTTATATAATTGTTAATAAATATGTATATAATTTCACGTATGAGTTTATATAATAATATTTTCAATGATTTTATTTATATAATATAAAAATTAAAATGAAATTAAAAATATTCTTATTACTTACTTAGGTTTTTTCAATGACTGTACAATAAAAATTACTCAAATTATTTACCAAATAAGATTATGGTAATTGTTTACTATTACAAGCATGTGATTACTTTATAGCATGCGATATGTTTATTGTCATGATTAAAGTTTAGCATTTGATTTTACAGAACGTAGAGCGCTACCATACGCTCTACATTCTGTAAATGAGTAATGTCAGGATAGCAAAGGTATATTAATTTCACTCAAACTTACTTATATAATATGTTCCTATGTGATGTTGTTTCTGTCAGTGTTCCTGTACCTGAGATTTAAACCGGGCAATTGCCCAACTTTCAGGAGAGTGAGCGAGATATATTCTGTTGTATTGTTGTAGCATAGTGGAAAAGCGCAGCTTAAAAGCTATTGTTTTGCTGCTAATTTTGTAATGCACTATATACGTTCTGTATTTTTTATAGAGTCTGATAAGCTTATGCCATAATTTGTGGGTATTAGTACAACGGCTACAATATTTTCTTGTCTCCTCAAAAATCAAACATGTTGGACTGAGCTCAACTCCACCATAGCTGGCTAATAAAATCGTTTGTGAGCTTAATAAAAGTATTCAGTCGTTATGTGTGTTATAATTATATAATATAACAAAGGTGATACTTCACATCACTTTTGTTCCGATAAAATACGGAAATTTCCACATTTAAGTCCATTTAACAAATTTTGCCTTTACCCTTGACTCTAGATTATAACCTTTCGGAAGATTGATGTGACTGATGAATTAACTTGGCTACCGTAATTATTTTGTATGTCATTGACCTTAAACAGGTTTTGTTATTATATTTATAAAAAGAAATTGAGCTGATTGTAAAATTTGTCAGAAATTTATTGCCGCAACTTTTTTAACAGGAATAGAGGGGAATCCTGGAGAAACTCGAAAATCCGATAAATCTTGTGATCTCAAATATGTCTAAATCCACGAAATTAAAAAGAACCTAACTATTGGTATGGAAATGTGCTTTTATGATTAAAATTATGGAAGTATTATTAGACTTATATGACATAACGAATAACATTAAATCTACACATAGGTTTATTTTATTGCTGTCGTGTATTCAATTGCCAGATGAATAGCACTGCTAAATTAATTCACACTACCCTGTGAAAACCCATTTACCTACTAAGTTAATTTTGTGATTCAACTCAAATTCAATCAACGTTTAATAAATGTATAAAACACAAGACAGTCAGTGTCGCTAGCAAAATATAAATAGTCTATTTAACTTCAAATTTATGGTGAAGATTTGCGTGTTATGATAATTTATCAACTGATCTCGGCTATTTTTTCCAACTACACTATCTTGAGTCTTAGAGATGAATCCTAGCGTGATGTCGGAGAAAAAGTCAACATGGAAATATTTGTACTTCGTACATATTTGCAGTATAGATTTACTTAGCTATGGTAGTGTCATACCCGTTCTACGAATTGAATTCAATTGAAGGAAAATAACACGAGATGAATATGAAGTAGGTATGAACTCTATAGGTACTTGTGTGTTTATCGTTTACAATATAATACTCTTGTGCTATTTTGTTTGATTCTTATTATAAGCGTATAAGTACGAAAATAGAATATTTTTGTAACTTTATAATAACAAAGTTTGAATGGATTTCCTTAAACCTATGATTCCATTAGCTCTTACTTTGCAATATTACGTCAAAGGTCGACGTTGTATTTTATTCGTTTACACGGATAGCCTTAACTTAATATATTTTTAGCCCATTTAAATGTTGTTTATGTTCTCCAGAATTAACAAGTAATATGAATAAACACAATTCTAACTAGGAGATTTTCCAGTCTTAAGTAGAACCAATACAAGATTCTTAAAATTGCCATGTCAATTTAATTATTGATACCATATTACCATTTCATAGAAATTATGTTAATGTTCTTGATCCTGCGCCCGGTTTCTCACCTTGAATATAACCAGGTGTATTATTATTTTGAATATCACTTACTTTGATAATATTCAAGTTTTTATTTTAAAATAATTATGATATAATAGGAGCAGAATTCATTGGAAGACAATATGTTTATACACTGGGGTAGCCCTTTAAAAATAATAAAAAGTGCAAAAAAATCGCAGTAGGATGAAACCCATTAGAAATGGAGGAAAATATGATAAAAATGTAAGGAAAAATAAATTACGGTCAATCCGAGTTCGGGAAGTGGGAGGGGGGAGCTTTTAAGAGAAAAAAATGGTCTCTCTCGATTTCCGACAAAACTACAAGTCCTACGGAAAAAAGGTCAATGGCAAAGTTGTAGGTAATAAAAGGATCTACAACTTTTGTATTAACAATTTTTTCACATAACCTCAAAATTTAGGTGAAAAATTCAAAAAACCAAGTATTTGGTTTTTTATTTTTATCTACTTCAAAAAATTTTTTTTTTACGAAATTTGGTGGAAACTTACTTTATTATGTCCCAAATACACTGTAATTTATTTGATTGAAAATATT
>CAJQZM010039684.1:25343-41503 GCA_907164665.1 Colias nastes
ATCTGTGCTCGTCGAGTCGTGTGTTAAAAAAAATATTTGAGGTATTCTTTTTTTGAATTTTTTGTAGAACATAATATTTCGCTGTTGAATTATTGTTCTACGCAAAGCTTTGTGTTCTTTGTCATTACTCAGCTTTTTACATATTGTATTGTTAAAAGTGATTTATAATTTTTAAAAAACCTATTTCATAGCAAAAAATAAGCTTTATTTAAATGTTACACGATACTGTATATTGTTGATAAGCGCTTGTTATGATGTATCTAGGTTGCTATCAATAAGTACTCAATTTTTTGTACAATGCTGTTATCAATAAGTACTCAATTTTTTAACGTTATTGTTTTAGAATGAAAGGCGCAGTATTATGTGTTTTGGGGCTGATAGCTGTCGCTGCAGCTCTGCCACAATTACAATACACGGATCGTTTTGATAACATCAATATTGAAGAAATCCTTGGCAACCCTCGGCTCTTGAAAGCATACATAAACTGTGTATTGGACAAGGGAAAATGTACCAACGAAGGCAGGGAGTTGAAATGTGAGTATTTTATTTATGTTACTAATATTAAGTTAATTTTGTTTTCCGAGGCAGATAAAGGGTTAAGAGTCCGTATACAAAATTGCGCTGGACGAAAGCTAGTATTTTTACGTTTGAACGCGATCATCGTGCAGTCGAGTAGCAAAGGCTGCAGCGCTCAAAGTGGAAACATTATAGGACCTTATTATCTCGTTATCGTCTACTCCACCAATTCTAATCTAGTATCATGAGCTTCCCGACTACTACGCGCGGGAAAAACGTACTTTAGTAATTTTGTGTCTGACGGAGCAGCGCAACACGTCCTACTCCATAAAGCGCGGAGCGCGGTCTGCCGTAACAGCGTTTGCGCTCCCGTAGATAATCAAAAATTCTAGAGAACTTTAAATTATTCCATTACTTTCATAAATCATATAATATGTATTTTTTTATTGCAAATTTTTAAGCATAAATCTATCATTTAATGTGTATTTTTTATTTATTTTTTACTCTGTCGTATGTTTTAGAAATTCGACGCCAAATACACATAAAATTTCATCAAAGTAAGGCTATTTTAACTTAGATTTTCTTTGAATTTTTGAATAAAAGTACTTAAAATTCCTCGAACACTTTTTAGGGTGTCTCAGTGTCTTTATTGTTGTATATTTTATAAGAAAACTTCTTCTTTTAAATTCCGTGTAAACTACAAAGACACGAACGTCCCGCATCGAAAAAATTGAAACACGCCTCAGGTTATTGGCTATTAAACAAACTGGACAATGAAAATCAATAAATTGTCTCGAACACTTTTTAGATATTGAATGAATCTTTAATTTAAGATATTATAACACATTGTTACTAATTTAGTTTTTTGAAACGAGCTCCTAAAGAATTACAGAAACAAGTCAAAATCACTCTAAAATCGATACGGACTCTTATGGCCTAATGTATATCTTATAAATAATACAATTGTGTGGATATAAAATATATTATGTAGATTATACCTATTGTGCTGTTTTTATCTCGTGGTTGACTTGGTTTTATTTTTATTTGTAATTGAGCTTATAGCCCTGACTGACTACTGAGGCTATTTTATGGTTTATAACAGAATAAATTAAATCTGCGGTTGTTTTTATTTTGTAAGTATGTAAAGCAAATGCAAATATTGAGTGTAATTAACAATGTTGTTATAACAAGTAGGTATTATAGTGAAAAATAAATCCCCTGTATGGACGTTAATACGTATATAAAAATAGAAGTAAATAACGTTAACGATGTCATGTTCTTCTTAAAAGTACGCTAAAGGTTATGAAACTTATATTATTTTGTCTTACACTTTTAATTGTTATGATTCTAATTTCTTTTTTATTTGATTACCACTAAGTCGAGACTCCGTCTATAAATTAATATAGCAGCTGAATACCATACTGCACTATGCTTTTAAGCTTCACTGTGTAATTATGATTTTTTTTTTACAGCACACATTCGTGAAGCTTTAGAGAACCATTGCGCTAAATGCACTGAAACCCAACGCAAGGGAACACGTACTGTTATTGGACATCTCATCAACCAGGACCCAACATCTTGGAACCAATTAGTTGACAAATATGATCCTAGTAGAAGATATGTCGTCAAATACGAAAACGAATTGAGGAAAATTGCCGCCTAATTTTATTAAAAAGAAATAGACATGAGACTGCATGGATTGGAGTGAAAAGTTTAATGTATGTGTACATTACATGTATGTATTTGCAAACTCGTCATTTTTAAGTCTTAAGTATAGGTATTATTTAAATAAACATTATTTCTCGTTTTTATTTCGTTTTCATTTGACTCCTCATGCGGGTTAAGGTCGAATTGGCATTATGATGGTTGCTAGGTGAAAATATGAATATTATGTTTATAATAATATAAAGATAAAAAACCTTAAACACTCTCAAATAAGATGAACTCATAAAATGACTGTATTAATGCCACCGATCCTTTTTATGTGTATGAAGTTTGAATTAAGTAAAGTACGTCCGTTTAAAAGTGAGGTCAAAATCGAGTCTTAAAACTTTGATTGACTAATTATAATAATTGGAGAAAAATATTCATTTCTGCACCGCATACATACTTCCTGAATATTCACATAAAATAAGGTTGATAAAATACAAAATAAATAATTCTGCGCTCTGAGTGAAGGAATTCTATATTATTGCTTATGCATAAAACCAACTAGAAAATAGTGTGAATCGTTGTTTTTTGATATGGTGGAGCAAACTAAGCATCACATCTAAATTCATCTAAATTGTGAAGCCAATTAGCTCATTGAAAAATGCTTCAGCTGACGGTCGTGCGTTTAATAACAACGATCAGGCTGCAGGCAATACGTTGATATGTTTTGTTTAGCCTCTTGAAAAGTTCACGAATCACATATTTTTATACATACAATATTATAATGGTCAGAAGAAAGTACGTAGCTATATATAATTAATATTAGCACGAAGGTTAATAAGTACACGGATAAAATGTATAATGGATATATTACTCTTGAATAAAAACGAAATGTACTGACAAAAACACAGCTAATTATACTTATATTTTTCTTTTTCCCTGAGTTTTAAGTCTTGTTTATTATTTGTACATACCATATAGATAATAATATAAGTTAAGATGCAAATAAATTCACTCAGTTTTAAAAATTGATAATTGATTCATTGTATTTTTATCTAATTAGTAAATGTCATCATATTTTATTAATAAGCTTTTTTTATCAAAATAAAGGACAACATACTCATGTATGCCCAATGTGATGTTCGCTCGTTTAATTCCTTTCTTACCACAATAATACTGGAGTAGCACTGATATAAAGGCCCATTTACAAGACGCTTATTTCTTGCCTGTTGCATAAAATTTTCATGGTGTTTTCATTCCACCTTTTTACTTACATCTGCATGTTCTGCTTACAATTATTGAATGCCAATTATTGCGCGTAAAGTATTGCATTCAATTATTGAATATATCTACAAGAAGATGGCATCATGTAAATAGGGCTTAATACTGTGGTAACTAATTGTTATCATTTGTGAAAATGAAATATATGAAAATGCAACGCTACAGGTATTAAAACCATGTATATGTTATGTACATGTTATCACATTTAAAAGAAACTAAAAACTTTTAATTTATTTATTTCATTATGGATCACCAACATGACATACACTGATAACATAGATAAAAGCATTAAAGTAATTACAATCATAGACATAGTGCTGTCACAATTATAGGCAACCACCACTAACATCCAAGACACACAGTCTGCAGCTAACTGCATATAAGGTAAAAAATACACATATGGATATCCAATTTTGACGGCAAAAGAATCAATTAATGTTAAAATAAAACTACATTTGATCACGTGGGTTTTGATAATGGTTCAATCGAGAGCAATTCCTTTTTAAATTTATGCACAGTATTTGAGAAAATGTCAATAGTCTTGTTATTGCCAGAAACTATATTATTATATTCTTTGGTAAGGCGAGAAATGCCTGAATAATGGCCTAGATTACTATTGTGGAATTTTGTATGGAACGGCTTTTAGTTTGTGTTTACAATATATCCACGGTATGATTTTAGTACATATCTAAAAGTGTTTTGTACATTGTATAGATCTCCTGTGAAATGGAAAAAAGTCATCCATTTCTTCATCGTGATTTAATAGGTACATGGAAAAAGATAGCCTGATGGAATTTGATCTCTACATAAACGTGATATTTTAAAAAGCGTTTGCCAATTCGTTTACATACCTACTACACCCTTGATACCTATAATTAATAAATAATACGTTAAAAACATTCTTAAATGGATTTCTCGTTAAATGAATAATAGGAACAATAATTATGCCTGAACTCAGATCAAGGCGTGCATTTTTTATTATTTTCATAATTGCTGTTGCTCTAAGATTTATGTCGGAATAACGAATAAATAATGACGTAAATTTTAATATGAAACGAATAGTGTTAGTAACCTAATGTTTTTCTTACATTTCATAGTCGTCAATAATACTTGGAAACAAAATGCGTCAGTAACATTATTTAAAATTAACATTACTTAGCACGAGCATTATTTATACAGAGATTGTATCGTGAATTTATTGGCATAATATATAATTGAAAATAATTATAATATAGGTACTAACTACTCTTTTGATTAAATTATATTTACTGAGTAGAATTTTCCAATGTAAAATGTTTTTTGGTAATTAAATGTAATTAACAATTTGTTAATTTAACTTCATCCAATAAAAAAAAAATATTTACTATTTTTCTTTAGTTATTTATCTTTTCATTATTTCACCTTCGTAGATACAGTCTTAATTTTTAATTTACAATAGTTTAGATACTGCAAAAATATATCTTAATGTTAAAATGTTGAATAAGTCGAACGAAAATTATTCCAAAATTAATTTTAATACTGATCCAATTAAATTCTCTGACAAATTGCATAGATACTAAACTCTAAAGTATTAATTAATATACCAAAAAGAGAGGATATTAGTTTTTCTGCAGTGGGTTTTTATATCCGATTTATTTAAAGATCTCTTTATCCATAGACAGGCTTTTTTGCGTCAAACGAGTCCCGGTTTGGGTAAATCCGAGAACTGACGCTGTTTTGATGTTTGTCAAGTAATAAACAATCAACAACCTGATGAAAAACCGGTATTGAGTCTGGAAAAGTTCCACAATATGACGTTTTTTTATCGTAAAATATATTTGCAGTGACCTTGGCAGTGACGTTTATTTTTATAAAAATTTAGTTTAATACGAGGCAATATTATCTAAAATTATAGATTTGTATTTTTAAGCCCGAACATTTATTTATTCAATTTTGAACCTTCAAAATATGTACATACCACATGACTTACCACCGGTTCCGAAAGCAAATTACTAGAAAGAAGAACCGGCAAGAAAGTCTGTGAATGATTTTTTTTTTTAATTAAAGTAAATAATGCCAGAGAATTGCCTGTCGAGTTTCAATTCCCAATGCTGGACAAAGGCTACCCAAAGCGCTCCCATGATTCGAGAACTAAGTAGTTGTTAATCTTAATAACAAACGTGAGAACAGCCTATTGATTTTTTTTATTAAAATTATGACTAATTAACGTTTTTGTATTAAAAACAAAAAATATAGTGTTGGCATGATAAATACAGCTTATATGATATCCATAAAAAAATTGTACTGTTGTTTTTGTACTAAACACATCAATTTAATAAAAGTTAAGTCGATTCCTTCAAAAGTTCAAATTTAAATTAGACAATGCTCTGCAAGTTATTTATACCTGTCTAGTTGCTTTGGCTGCCTCATTGGACAGTGGTTGACGCGTGAGCGTAGAACCGAGGGGTTCTGGGTTCGATTCCCGGTGGAGATGAAGAAAAAAAATGTCTCGGTCTGGCAGGACATAGAAGGCTGATTGACTTGTCTCTAAATAAATTTGATCAGTGAAACAGATGTATCTGCCCCTATCATCTGCCTATCATCTGCCCCTTACCCCACTATGGGACATGGGACTTCACTTAAGATTAAAGTTGCTTTCAACTTAATGAATATTAGACTATTACAGAATATTATTAGTTAAAAAATTTAAAAAGAAAGAGACGTTCTGGCTAAATAAATGCAGCTTTTGGTTCAGAAATAGATTTGAGTATTAATTGCATATACAGTGTACACAGTAGGTATATTTTTTATTAGATAAGCGCTACTTACTTAACCTTTGAATTAAAAAAGCAGTAAGACCAGAATTGCATTTTTTAACACTTTTAAAAAAAATTACCTTCCATTTATCAAAATACTTATTTGATCAAAACACCATCACTAACCAAAATAATTATATTTGGAAAAAAACAAAATTTATGTTGATACCTATATTGGTGTAGCATCCATTTGATTTTATGACAAAATATAATAATCTAAATCATAAGCAAAAGCTAATCTGATAAATAAATCTCGAAATTTGTGTAACAAAAACTAACTAACGATTTGTCAAAGCCCCCTAACAATAAAAAATATAAGCACGTATGAGTAACGACCAATAAGAGAATAAAAAATGTGTAGGAAATTCAAATATGGTTTTTGTGAGCAGATTTCAAGTTGTATATAAAGACTAATCATGCATGCCACCATTATCAGTTGTTAGTTACCAATCAGTGCTTAAACACCTACAAGGTATATTGTGTTTACGATTTTCAAATCCATACAATATTTTATAAAACATATTTTTAATTTGCGAGTTTTAATATAAATATGCTAGTTTATTTTTAACTATATTAATGCAGTAAATTAAAAGGAATTATAGCATATTTTAAAACTGTTTTGATATTATACATAATAACTTATTTCTATTTTTCAAACATATCATAATTTTATTATTATTTCGTTTCCTTTAGGTATAATAAATAATACACAAATTTCGACATAGAGCTTTTAAAAATATTATTCATATTTTTTTTGTTTTTGTTGTTACTATGTAAGTATATATACTATTTTTAAGTTTTGTTGACAATAAGCAATATCTGAAGATTCTTGGTGTTTGGAAAGCTCTCGTGGTTCATAGTTCTAACACTTCCTTTAATGTATTTTAATGTGTTGCGGACCGCCAGTTGCAGCCCATACCTTATATTCATATTCATTTATTACAGATACCAATATCATTATTCTTTGATTTGAATTTTTCCAGAATCCAAGATGAAATCCTTCGTAGTTGTCTGCCTCTTCGCGCTCGCGGCCATCGCGTCCGCCCGCCCTGAGCAATACACCGACCGCTATGACGACGTGGACCTCGACGAGATCCTGCCCAACGATCGCCTCTTAGAACCTTACTTCAAGTGTATCATGGACCAAGGCAAATGCTCCCCTGACGGAAAGGAACTGAAATGTAAGACGTGTTCAAATGTTGAAGTTGTACCATAGTAAACAGTTACTATGTTAGTTGTATCTTAGTGTAGTCTGGAGCTAAAGATGCCTGTTTTGCAAAAGCAAATTGCTGTGTTAAAATTTCAATTCGTTAGTTCTGGTAGCTGTTTCAATGGTTTTGTTTTTTACTGGTTAATACCCCTGTTTCATAGTCATGTTAGATTTCAAATTAAAGTAGTATGCACTCCTTTATAATATCATTTCGGGTAGGTATAACTGGTATGAGATTAAATTAAATCAAATAACAAATCACGAAATAACCATATTAAAATATAGAGAATCAAAGTGTGTAAAGTTGAAAAACTCTTTCAAAAGTTAGCTACAATAAAGTACATATATTTATAAAAGTTAGAAACGAATATCTTTAAGAATATAATTTGTATAATGATAATTATAAAAATAATGACATTTAAAGGTTTATGTCGTTTAAATAAATTTTAATAATTATATTTAAAAGACAATTATGTCGTTTTTGCATCCAATCTCAAGATTCCACGTGCAATAAATAGCCAACGTTTATTTTCAATATTGATCAAATTATACACTACTAAGAAACAATCATTCACTTGTTTGACAAAACCAGTTTTATGATGATAAATTATAATATTTATGAATATATGCAGACTAATAATAGGTCATAAATAGATCATGGAAACAAACAAGTCTGTCCTTTGCATTTAACTAGGTATAGTTTAATACTGAATACGTCATTCAGATTGCTACGTCTTGGTGATTCATTTTCACACCTCAGAGGTTACTTTAGGAAAACAAATAATATTTCCACTTACTTATATAGCCGTACGTATTAAAAGTGCATTTTGAAAGGTAAAAAATACACAATAATAAAACGCAATTTCTAAATGATACAAACACACAAGAAACTGCTTTTCGAACCGGTGGTAAATGTTAAATTATGCATTTTGACTATTCAAAAACGCTTCTGAAAGAAGTCTAGTGAATAAAATTTTGAGTTTGAATATCTAATAACTAAGATAATACTAAAAATAGTATATTTTATATCTATAAATATTGAGCATCAAATCAAAATTTATAAAATAATAACTATATTTTCATGAATTTTATAATTTACATTATATTATGTTCATAAGCAATTGTAAGGATACGTTCTTGACCTGTAAACCCCGCGATGTCAATGCAAATACAAGGAAACTATAATATACCAAGGCTCTACATGTTTACCATATTTTCTATGAATTATTTTATGCTAAATACGGACTTTATTCCGAACATTTAGGTATAAAAGTTCATACAGTTGAAAGCGATTAGACTTTAGTATAGTTATTATCCTTCTTTTATTTAAATTAAATTAAACATATTTTTATAACCTCTAATTTTAAGCAATTATGTAGAGTAGGTATATCATAGCAGTCTGTATTTTTATAACTATGTATAGTTATTTCCTTATATGCAGTTGCGAGACATACGATTTTTTACTGAAGATTCATATCAATTTGACATCTATTATTAATATGAAGTTGATCCATGTAATATAAATACTGGTATCATTTAAATAGATTATTTTCTAAAATAACATATTTTTTCGCAATCATCGGTTGCTTCTCTTACAAATATACGTACATAATATAAATTTATTACAATTAATCGTAATATTACTGTATTAAAACGTATAATAAATCTGTTTATCATCCACAGCTCACATCAAGGAGGCTCTCGAACAAAACTGCGGAAAGTGCACAGAAACCCAAAAGGCTGGTACCAGGAAGGTTATCGGTCACCTCATCAACAAAAAGCCTGAATACTGGGACCAACTGAAGGCCAAATACGACCCTGAACACAAATATGTATTGAAATACGAGCAGGAACTCCGCACCGTTGCAGCGCACTAAATGTATCCAGAATTTGATGTTTGCAATGATTTCTTCTAAATTTTCGCGAAAATAAATTTATTAGTTCAAATTTAAGAGTCGTTTTTATTGACAATCTCCCTCTATTTTAAGGTTATGATGCATTATTGTATCAAGTAAAATTTAGCCATTTCTTTTAGCTAACCTAATTTTTTTGTGTTTACGAATATCGAATATTTCCAAAGAATTTGATGTTCATAATTTGCGATTCATAAGTAAGATCCTGGATCATTATTTAATAACTTAATTATTTTCATACAACCTCCTGATTATTATTTAGGTATGTTATTGAAATGGAGAGCTTAGATTATCATAATCATCATCAATAATATTTTTTCCCTATAATTTTTTTAGTAAAATACAGGTTGATAGATTGAAATTGTAAGAAAAAGCGTAATTAAAAAAAAAACTTATTTCGATGTAAATTTAACTCGATCATATTTATAATTTTGCCTTATGCGAATAAAAATTGAAGCATGAGAGATATAATTTAATCAAAACAAAAAATTGTAGGTAATTTTTGAATTTACAAAAACAGTTTAAAAAAAGAGTTTTTTATATAAAATAGTATCTGAATATGACAGAATTATACTGAATTGAACTGGGGTAGATTATCATGAGTCTCTTAAATTCATTAACCACGTCGTGAAGTCAAAATAATGATCATCGCGGGGGCTCTAGACACATACCACAGCAAAATAATAACACAGTAAAGGTGTAGGTATTTAGTCTTAATTTTGGTAATGTTTTAGTAATATTAACACACGTCGTTCCTGAAGGAGACTATAGAAGTATTACACTCTTCAATGCGATGTTTAAAATCACATGAAAGGGAGGGTGGGAAAATAAACTTCGATTTAACTCAGATAATAAAAATAAAGTTAAGATTCACTTTTGCCACTGCACTGTACCTGTGTTAGTGAACCCACTAAAGAAATGTAGAGAAAATTCAATAAAACAATCCTTTTATTTCTCTGTGATATATATTTTTATTTATCGGTGATATGAGAAAAAACAATAGTTAGAAGAAGGTAGGTATTTAATTTCAGTAATTATTGAAAGTTATTTATTTCTTATGAATTTAAATTCTAGTTTTTTTGTTTCTAGTAATTCTAGGTTTAATCACAAAACCTCTTTAATAGTCAAGATCTGTCGACTTTTTCTGAGCAGCAAAAAAATGAAGCAACATATTTCACTCACAAGTTGCAAACAAAAAATATGGAAATTGCTTTTGTTGACTTTAAAAGGAAATAAGCCACAGTAGGGCAAAAAAAAAAAAACAAAAAATGCTGCTGAGACGTAAATATTAAGTTAAATTATATTTAGATTTCATATTATTTATTATTTATAATTATTAGATGTTTAATTATACTTAGAAGAACTAACTATTTTTTACTTTGGAGTCTATGTATGTTTAAATATTATGTTTGTATATTTCTTTTGCACGAACCGGCAGCCCAAACCGCTGGACGGATTTAGACTTAAGAGTTGGCGTTAGTAATCAAAGAATTAATTAGAAAAACAACCACTATTCTGTTGATTATCAACAGAATAGTGGTTGTTTTTCTAATTAATTCTTGTTAATATGTTTATAATAGATTTACCTGTACGTTTGTATGTTTGTATGTAACCGGCTTTTTTAGACTCAAACCACTTTAAACTGACAGGTTTATTACAAATATAAATTTATAAAAAAAATAGAAAAAATTCGATCACGAGTCGGGACCCTTAGACACATAAAACTGAAAGAATAGAATAAATTCGATCGCTCTGGCGGGGGTGGCTGAATTGGTCAAGCATCTGCCCCGGATTGGCGTGAAAGGATGCGGGTTCGTGTCCCGCCTCGTGATCGAATTTTTTCTATTCTTTATAAATTTATATTAATGCCATAAAACCAAAAATATCAAATTCAGGTTCATTACAAATTTTGTAAACGATTCAAGGACCGGGACTAGAAGACTAGAATTTCATGAGCTTAAACTTAGCTTTTATTTAAGAATGTAATTGTTTTATCTAGAGTTTTCTATTTATAATAAAATAGCTTATGTAGCTTTCATACCAGTTACTACTCTATCTTTGTGTAATATCTTAATTTTCGTTTTACTATTTAGCGTGGTGGAAAAATCTAACGAACAGATCTTTTTTTATAAATAAATATAACCTGTTAAATATTCCGAGCAATGTCTTAGATAAAGTTTGACATTAGTTATTATTTTAGATGTCATAAGTCAAAAAAAAGAAATGAAGGAACAATCCGGTTTTAGAGCTCCAGGGATGAAGGCTCTGACGCAGAATTTAATCAGCCAGAGTGGTTTAGTAGGTGCTTAATATGTCAAATGTGATTGAACTTTCAGGTAGAAGATAAACTAGTTATGGGATTTCCTATGACTTTATAAATTGTGAATATGTGGATGTAAATAATACCAAAAATTTATTTATAGGAGCTTAGCTTTTAACAAACGTAGACTGTTCTATTTTTTATTTGAATACAATTACATAAATTATTTCCGTACAAATAGATTGAAACTTGTGGGATAGCAGCAGTTTTATTAAGCTCACTAATATAATGAATTAACGAGAGAAACTAGAAGCAGAGCTTAATAATAGAGCCAAGTTAGCCAAGTTAGCATAGCCCCTAGGCTATGTTTGAATAGTCAAATTCCCTCTTAGTTATTATAGAAAAAATGAACTAATGTGGGGATGGTCAGTCTGCTGAGATAAATAATGTTCATGATATAACACAAATATACATGAAAATGAACTCCACACAAAACAAAACAGATGACTAAATAGGAAATGGACGTTTAAAGTGCATCTGTGGGAAACCTGACGAGGAAGTGAACTTGGAAACTCTTTAAAAATATAAATATTGTGTCGAATATATTTCTGTTTATAGGGTTATTCTCGGAAAGGGCAAACCCGTTTTGTAGTTCGTAGTCACTATTCTCTATATAAAGATCTCAATCTTGTTAAGAACGTGCATTAAGTACTTACGTGTGAAAGGGCTTGCAATTTTTATTAAGTGATCTATAAAGGTATTAAAAATGCGATTTTTTATTTCATTTTCTATAGCAAATCTATATTTTGAATAGTGAACCTATGCTGAAATTTTAAGTGTAACAATTGTGTTCAGAATTCGTAAATTTTTTTATCCTCTTTAGACCCGAATACATATTGTTAAAATTGTTTTTCGATGTCGCTTGCCCAAATTTTTTTATTTTTAAAATCATCGTATTATTTAATATTTTATAATGAAAGTTTTATTTCTAGGATGAAGTACCTTATTGCATTTTGTGTTATTGCTCTCGCGGCTGTTTCAAACGCGCGGCCGGACACCTACACAAACAAATATGATGGCATTGATTTAAAAGAGATCTTGAATAACCGGCGGTTACTGGTACCTTATGTGAAATGTGCATTGGAGCAGGGAAAATGCTCACCCGAAGGAAAAGAATTGCGGTGTAAGTATATGATATTCTAGGGAATTGTTTCTTTTTAATTTAATAGGAACAACAAGGGTTTATAGTCGCATAGTGCTGGATTTCAGGAATAAGTTGTTTCTGTAATGCGATACAATTATGTTCTCTGACAAGACAAAGTAATTATACCTATGACCTAAGCCTATGACAGTAAATTTATTATGATGTTGTAATATATTCCTCTTTACCTTATTTAATTTAAGTGTTTCATGTTAAAACATAGTTCATATTTTCTCGATGCAAAATTTAATGTGCATCGGTTTAGTAGCTTTGGTATTAAACAACTTCCCATTCAAACACTAGCTCACGAGAGCGAAATAATCGTAATATTTTTTGCATTACAAAATAACAACCTAAAGCTTGCATTGCATAATCTTTAAATACCTGACCGTTTAATTTCAATGCACAATAACTCTAAGATTTTTCACTACAGTTCATTCCTACCAGGAAAAACGCGACTAAATTTGAAGTTTTTTTTTAAATCTGACGAATATCATAAACTTCAAGGTGCTTCCTATTATCTTACTTGAAGAAAATTGTTTTTACGTACATAATGATATTATGCTGACCTTACATTTCCTTTTGCAGCTCATATTAAGGAAGCTCTTGAGAACTACTGCGGTAAATGTACTGATACACAGAAAAACGGTACTCGGTTAGTGATCACTCATCTCATAAACAACGAATCGGACTTCTGGAACCAACTCGTGGAAAAATATGACCCAAGCAAGAAGTATGTTACGAAATATGAGAGTGAACTGAAGTCGATTAAGGCTTAAAAGGGTTAAATAGCATTAATCGTATCACAGTCATGAAATTATTTATTATTTATGTTTTGTAACATAGAATCTGTGATAAATTTCGAATAAAGATACTGTTGAATTCGTTACTTGACTTTTTCTCACCTTTATCTTATGTATTAGGTGTTTTAGTACCTACCTTTTCCGCCGAAACGACAACGACTATATTATACATTGTCTCATATTTTCAAAAAGTTTAATATAGACGTACCATTTGTAACTACATATTTGATTATTTTGAGTTAAGTATTGGACTTGATACTGAATTTAACAGGAACATATTTTTTCTTATTATTATTGTTCTTTGTTATATCCATTATGAATTAATTAGGTACTGATATTCACTACATAGTATAAAACAAAGTCGCTTTCTCTGTCCCTAAGTCCCTATGTCCCTTTGTATGCTTAAATCTTTAAAACTACGCAACGGATTTTGATGCGGTTTTTTTAATAGATAGAGTGATTCAAGAGGAAGGTTTTAGTATATAATTTATTAGGTTTTAGACAAAGCGGGCGAAGCCGAGGGCGGTAAGCTAGTAATAATTAAAACTCGGTGACCCATTAGAAACTGCATTTATTCAATCCTACGTTTAAAATTAAATTATAGTTTTGGTACAATTGCTATTATTTTTAATCAGGATCAGGACATTATAATCACGTACAAAGCTTAGGATAAACCATGTCATTAAGATTTTTTTCTCAACATTATATTTTACTGACAAAACATTGTGTTCAAGTCAATCATTAACATAAAAATAAGTGTTCAAGTCAATCATTAATAAGGGAAAGCTCAATCTTCTTTAGCAAGGAAAGCTTCGTAAATTTCTTTGTATTCGTCCTTTGGGTCGTATTTTTTCAGCAGATCCTTCCAAGAATCTTTTTCATTTTCCCGAATGAATTTAACCACTTTTCTTGCGCCTTTCTTCTGTTTTTCCGTACACTTTTCACAGCCCGTTTGCATGGCATCTTTTACGTGAACTGAAATTGAAAAAGAAAAATTTAGTTAATTCTTTCTAAGTTCTTAAGTCTGTCAGATTATATTAATTAAATTCTTACTACAAATAAACGTATTTATAATGAATTTGAATGCTATAAAACTCAATATTTAATATTTACTGCTAAAAACAAACATATGAAGAATATAAAGTTCTCTATATAGCTCTATATATAGAGCTGAACGCTTGTGTCGAAATGTTTAAGAAAATAATACCTAATTAAAGAACCTTATCTTAATATGAGGAATTGCATAAAAGCATATTGGAAATGACGTTAAACTATTTATAAAAATGATAATAAATGTAAATTATTCTTACGAATCGAAAAACCTTGTATTGTTTATGCCTCGGTGCTTTTAATATGAGTATATTTAATTATTATTTGTTCACTTCGCAGAAAACATTCAAGTACAGATGCTTAACTTAGTGAAGGTACTTATTATTTTAACAGTAATTATGTTAATTGGAGGATCGGCGCTATGAAATTTTATGTAGGTAAGTACGTAAAAAGTCGGAAATAAAGATATGTAAGGTTTTTTATGAGTATGGTACGGAAATAATCTTTAATGTATTATATTTTTTACTTTAATGAGGAGTTTAAAGTTGAACCCTATACATTCATGTATTGTAAAGATAGAGGGAGGAGCATTGTAGAGTATGGAACATGGATGAGTCGTTAGAATGTGAAGAAATAGTGTACCAAGTATATGATATTTTATTTAGTAATATCCTCTTAATATGAAGTTAGTTATAGTGAGCTGTCGCAAGTATGCAGAAGAAAGCTTACCTTTTATTTCGATACCTTCCGGAGTGCACCGCCCTTTATCCATTAAACATTTTATGTATGACGTCAATAATCTTCTATTTTGTAGGATTTCATCAACGTCCATGTTGTCATATCTATCCGTGTAATGTTCAGCATATGCAAATGCTGTCAGACCAAATAGTATAAGAAGTATATAATTCATCTTAAGATTAATATAAGGCTTGATAACCGTTACAGGCTTAGTTACCGTTTTACACAATGATTCCTTTGGAGTAAAATGCACTTATATATAACTGGTTCTTCAGCAATTGTTTTATTTGCATTGTGCTGGGCATTTAATTGAACTAGCATTGTTATCACGTTGTAATTAACGGGATAATTGACTCTTATAATGGTTCAAATCATTAATCATTACGGATGAGTACATAGCTTACGTAAAGAATAAGACAATTAATTAATATTATGTGACACCTTCTAGAAATTTCAAAACAAACAATATGCAATGTTCTGTTCATTATTTTACTACCTACGTACAATATAACGTCTATTTCATATAGCATTTTTTATATTTATTGCGGTATTTGACTATTCACCTTCTTACTCTATAACAATTATTCTTAGATTCAATTATTATATATATTCATTTCATATTTCAGAAAATTTATTTTACCTATTATGTACCTACTACAAATATAAACAAAGATGTCATGAAATTCAAGACAAATGGAAATCTGGGGGCACGGTAGTGCCCCCGCCAAGACGAGCCAAGCGAA
>CAJQZM010039685.1:0-27767 GCA_907164665.1 Colias nastes
ATAATTACTGAAGTAAAAAGCTACAAGTACTTACGTGCCACGTGAAGCGGATTCTTCGATTGCGTAAAAGCACGTGAGGAGGGAAGCAACACCAAAAGCTCTGGAATTTACAAAGCACAGTATCAATCAGATGAAGCTTCACAGGGTTGGATAAATTAGCTGGCCGTCTTACCAAACTGCACTGTAATTTTGCGACTTCTTCGCCGATTGCGTCTCGATCCAGGATCCGGTGTCGAAGGTCCAGATATGTTGTGTACGAACTGGTCGATGGACTTTGGGTGGCGAAAAGAAGACGAAATAAACTTGCGCGTATAGTTTAATAATCAAAATTACAAGAGTGCGTTTGGTACAATGAATTTTAGCGAAGGAGTTCACTGCTCGGCGGCTGCGTGGCAAGTCGAAGTCGTAGAGGACAGTGGTAGGGTCATCCGCGGCCAATCGCACGGCGCGGCGACGTGACGCCGCGATGACGCAGTAGCAACGCTCCGTTCCGCACGATTTTGTTGCGGCAACAAGGCTCTTTATTTTCCTTAATTAACATTAAGAGGAAGAGCTTTCATGTCAAAATAGGCGACTAATACAGCTTAATTTTACTGTTCTCATCTCTGGGCCGGAGCCCCACAGTATCAACTCCTTCCTCTTGACCGCATCCAACGTCGAGCAGCTCGAATTGTCGATGACCGTAGGCTTTCCGATAGGCTCGATCCACTGTCAGTGCGAAGAGACGTTGCGTCTCTCTGTATACTGTACAGAATCTACTATGGGGAGTGCTCTGAGGAATTGTTCCACCTTTTACCAGCCGCACAGTTCCACCACCGGACCACACGCCGTAAAAACCAGTTCCATCCGCACCATCTGGATGGTTGGCGCTCCACCACTGTCCGCTTCACCCGCAACTTCCTTCCGCGTACGGTGAAACTGTGGAACGATTTGCCACCTGCGGTGTTCCCGAACAACTACGACATTGGGGCCTTCAAGAAAAGAGCTTATTTGTCCTTAAAAGGCCGGCAAAGCACCTGTAACACTTCTAGTGTTACAAGTGTTTATGGGCGGTGGTGACCACTTAACATCAGGTGGCCCATCTGCTCCTTTGCTTGCTCTGACATAAAAAAAAAAAAAAAAAAAAAAAAAATACAAATTGTACATAGTGATGTTCGTTATGTCGATAAACATGTTCCTGTAGATTTATGTTTAATATTATATAAAAAAGGATATCGATATTGTTTTATTAAGTGACCTATTTTACAAGGTAATAGTTAGTTAAAAGTCCCACGCAATTGCAATCTCAGTGACGTTGAAAGCTATACATTTTATTTAGATTTACTTAAACGTTCTACTTTATTTAGTATATACAAAACGCAGCTGTTAATAGAGGTCACATAAATAACAAAAAGTGCGTAGTGTTGTACGCTTATCGATAGATTGTATCGATGAAGTGAATTATTTCGTATCTTCGTACCGTAACTCATCAGTGTTTAAGTAAACCTTTGTTAATAGGCGTTGCGGGGAAGTTAACCGAGCACAGGTGTCATGGCTAATGATAAACTATACTTGGGTAAGATATTTTAGTAATACGTTATATATGGAAGACATACTAGTGAAACTTATGGATTTAACTATATAGTTGTATGAATTGATAAATTTGTTTGAGTAAAATGTAAGGTTGATAGCGATGCTAGTTGCAATTGAATAGGTGCATATTTTAAGACTTAATCACATCATAATAATATCGTTTCCTTTCACGTTTATAACTTTATTAATAATTATTATTACTTTTGGTGTCCTCTTCCTTAAAAATATAGTCATTTAATTAAAACCATGTTGTAAATAACAATTTAATAACACAAGACTGAGTATTATTATTTTATGATTATTACTCTTAATATTCACCAATATTTCGCATAATGAAATACCTTACACTAATAAACAAACGAAATTATTCGATCTCACAAACAAATACAATTTGAATTTGATAAAATAACTAAATCCCCAGAGTCTAGACATAAATAAAATTCCTACAGTTATTTTCAAATGAGATTCACAAACACCGATAAAGATGGATCTTCACTAAGTCGCAACTGAGGTTGACGCAAATTAAAAACTGTAAGTCGACACCTGAAATAAAACTGCTAAAGCTGAAGGGAAACTTTGCATCGGATATTGTAAAAAGATCTATTTAAACATATCTCTAAATACTGAGAACATTTGAATACATTTCTAAACATTACACTCCGTTCGCTTTTTAGCGACGTATGAAAAGAATGTTCCAGAAAAATATTCTATGACTTTAAATGAATTTTTTTAACGAAGATGTAAAGCAATGCCATAGAAAATATTTAAAGCACTCGCTCTTGAGATTAAGGGCACAAATTTAAATGAGTTTTGTAATTACAATTTATCGATGTAAATGCTTAGGCTGTTGTTTAACAAGTTTGACGTAATATTATTATGATTGAGCGGAAATCTCATAACCAATTAGAGAGCCGTTTGATCTTATAAATATGGTTAACTATAGCTTGAAGATTGTACTAATCTTCAGTAAGTTCGAGCTTGTTTTTGTTGAAGGAGTTTGACGTCGAGGGAATAAGATTTGGTCATTGTGTTAATGAGCGAGAAGTACATAAACAATTATTATATACATTTGATGTACCTATCCTTAATATAATAAATTAAGAGGGTACGGATAGAGGTAAACAAAAACAAAATTTAAAACAAAAACGAAAAACCATGTTAACTTTTACGCGAGTTTTACAGCTTTGGTAATTAAAATATTTTTAGGGGTTTTAATAAAACGCAATTTATTCATACTGATAAGAAAAATATAACGGCTTTTGGATTTTGTCAATTCCAAGAAGTTGGGTAAGCGTTTATTGTGAAATTTGCCTGAATAACTAAATACATAGGATACTTGAATTTCGCTACAAAATTAAAATCTGTTAAATTCATGCATGTTTCAAAAACGTCAATTATACATGATTGATTTTGCATCGAACGTTTAATGGAAGATAAACCCAATTCCGAACTATCCACAAAGCAGGTCAGCATTGACCACCTGGCTGCAATATATCAACCCCTTCTGAGACCAGCATAGAATACATAAACCTCACATAAAATTAAATTATTTCCGCATCATAGGGATATAGGCTTTCTCGCCATAGTTTTAAAGCTAGTTTTTGTGTAGCAATAGGAAATAGTAAAACCACAGCATATTAACGATCGCATTGTTTGTTTGGTGGCCCTGTGGATTACGGTTTTCACGTGTGACGGAGTTTGTTTTACAAGTTATAAAATGGGTTATCTTCGTCAACAAACGTGATATTATCAGTGTGTACTTTGTATTCATTCATTAACAATTTTCTAATAGGTTTCTCATAACTGGGAAGGGATATGGGAAGTGGCCAGCCCTGATATACTCACTTTAACATATAAATCTTTATGTGAGAGTATCATAACCTACTGCTTGACCATCTGGGGCAGTGCACCTAAATGTAACCTTATACAATTGGAACGTTCACAACGCGCCATACTTAAGGTTATGTATCGTCTACCGATCAGGCACCCTACAACTGATCTATATCAACAGTGTAATGTACTAACAGTGAGAAAAATGTTTTTATATCGCTGCCTTTGCAAATTTCATCGATACATTGTACCGACACTCTCACAATGTGACAAACGATTGGAGCGGGTTCCTGTTCCAACGTTTAATACTGCGTTCGGTAGTAGAAGTTCAGAGTTCTTTACTCCTAAGATATAATGGCTTTTTTGGTAATAACGTAAAAGTAGTTAAAAAATATTCGAATCATAAATTTAAAAAAGAACTATTAATTATTCTTAACCAGTTAGATTACGAAGCCACAGAGAATCTATTACGTTCGTATATTTAATAGAAATTATTATTTTATTACACACATACACACACAAACACACACACACCCACACACAAACACACACACACACACACACACACACACACACACACACACACACACTCTCTCACACATAAACATACATGCATGCAATCTTTTTTTTTTTGTTTAAATTGTAATTTAATTATATTTTAAGTTGAAAAAGGCAACCCATCTACAAAAATTGTGAAGGGATTCTAAAGCCTGTAACACAGTTTACAACTAACACAGGCTTTAGTTTCCCCAAAATTTTAAATGTATTATTTTATACTTTTTCAATAAAGATTTTTATACTTTTATACTTTTTAAAAACTGTAAGTAATTTCATTAGCATATTTCTAATACTAATTAAAATTACGCCAGAATGTTGATATAGGTATGCGTAAATTTAAAATAGCCTCAGTCAAAACCAGACTGTAGTCTATTATTTTATCTAGTCCCGATCCATCCATCCTCACAAACATTAGTGTTTATATAGTAGTATTAGGATTATGAGTAACATTTTCTATTTTTTTTTACTTTTTGTACACACTGTAAAATCCTCGTGTATTTCAAAAGAGCAAGCTTTTATGCATTTAGTATATTTACGAAAAGACTTCTTCAATATTTTGCATTTTAAGCTCATATTGCTATCAATAGATGACTTGTTTGATATAAATAGAATTTCTATTTTGAAAGAGTCAATAATACATAACCTTTGTGTCGAACCCAAAGCCTTCTTAGTAAGGCGCCAGTGTGGGAAAAGCCATGTATAATAAATATATTATTAAATATATATTCGATGGTTTGTTTCCTGGACAGTATATTATATTGTATTCAGTAAGAAATTAGGCTTTAATTTTTGGAAAATGGTATCTACACATATTCGTAACGAATAATAGATATAATATCTTAACTAAGTATAAAAGGAAGTAATAGAAAAAAGACAATGCAATTAAATAAATAAAAACCTTTATTTGTCTCTCTCACAAGGGTTAAAAATTTGACAATGAATGAAAAATACACATAATATATTAGGCAACCTTATGAGAGTTGGTGCCCGAAGTGGGTTCTGTAGAACCTGCGGTACGGGTCACCAGGCCCCACTTAGTATATCCAAAATACAATGTAGCAGTCGTATGGATCGAATTTGCAGCAAGCTTGTGGATAAGAAAAAAAAACAGTAAAATAGTATAAAAATAAAATAACTAAAAACAAGTAAGAAAAAATAGATGGTTGTTGTGTGTGTGTATGTGCGTATGTGGGATGTGTATATGGGTGTGCGCGTGTATGAGTGAGTGTATAGTGAGGTCTGTAATGAGTGAGAAGTATGAATGATAAGATGTTAAAGGTAAATAAAGTCAAAATATGAAAAGTTGAATCATATCGAAGTCTTTGCTGAAGTCAAAAGAAACGGGGATTAATTAAAGCGGAAGCAAATAGGTTTTTTTTTTTTTAATAACGTTGCACAAAAGTTTTTCTGTATCATCGTAGTTTAAGGTTTTCAGGTACATAGAGATTTTGATTTTACAATTGGATCGATTGAGAGGGTAAATATTGAGAATTTTATTTAATTTATTGTAAAGGTCATTGCCGAGATAACAGTAGAAGTTCCGAGATAATTTTGAATAAAAACTAACCATGTGACATACTGTGTCCTTTCGCCTCTTATCTTTTATCGAGTCAGGATTATACGTAAGTTGCTGGTGTTTCTTAAGTACAGTTTGGAGTATAAAAGACTGTCTTACAGATAGAACGTCCCAGAATCTGTACAGGTCAAAAGTGGGAAAACGATAAGGAAAACCTCCAGCTACTTTCAGTACCGCACGTTGAGCTCTCTCCAATTCGAGTAAGTATGTTTTAGTGGCACCTCCCCACGAGGTAATGCAGTAATCCACTAGAGACTGGCACAGGCTACTGTATACAATCTTAATGACACGACGATCAGCAACGAGTCTGAGTGACTTAAAAATATAAATAAGTTTACGCATTCTGGACAGTAAGGCATTGATATGCGGTTTGAAGGTAAGACATTGGTCAAGTATTACTCCTAAATATTTTATACTCTCAGTCCTTTCAATTGGAGAACAAAGGCACAGGGGATTTTCTTGGTCACAGGTATGAGCTTTTAGAGATAAAGAAGGCGGTGGAAGCACATTTGACTTAAGTGCGAAACATATGTATTTAGTTTTAGAAGCATTTAGGGTAAGAATATTTCTCTGCAGCCATGAATTAACCTTATTGAACCCTATTTGAGCAGTAATGAAGAGATCATTCTAATTATCACTCTCAAAAAACATTGCCGTATCGTCAGCAAAAGTAATAATTTTGCCATTCGTAAGGTTAAGGCTTCCCAATTCGTTTAAGTAGATCAAGAATAGAGTTGGGCCCAGGATGCTTCCTTGTGGCACTCCAAAGTCAACAGAAAGTTCATTGCTCAAAAAAGAGTTGATTTTAACCCTCTGCTTCCTACCAGAAAGATAGTCTTGGAATAGCTGTAGGGCAATACCACGAATACCCAGTTTTTCCATCTTAGAAGCAAATGAGCATATATTTTAATCAATCCACCCGAGAGACAGTCATTTCCGACAGCACAATTATTATCACGAAGACCCTTGATCAGCTGGAGAATTTCGGATTCATCCGTGGGAAGCATAGCGAAAGATGATAAAGGTGGAGATTGCTTATAATGTTCATCTAGTTGAGAGTTTTTGTTTGTTGAATTGTAAAGAATTCCCGCAAAATTTATGGACCTTTTATCTCCTACACATTCATTTCAAATCAGGGAACTTTTCAACTATCTAGGTAGGAACAAAGCTTCATTATTTCAGCATCAGCCATTGTATGAACCATCGTAATCAGATCCACTTTATAAACGACACCGGGAAATGCCTATGGGTGACATTAATTTATGAACCCTGTTCACGTATGCATAATTGCCGAGCTCATGTTTTTTAATGTGCATATGGGAGATAATAAAAAGGACATATTTTATGGACGATATCAGTACAACATGGATTTCTTTTTAGATTTCGCATTCATAACAGAATGTATGTGTATATTACGAAATAAAACATAGAACGTTAACTTGCAAGCAAATGTTACGGGTCACAATTTTTCGACAATAATTTAGATTAGAGATGTCTCAGCGTTTTTAAAATCATTCGGCGACATATACAATACATAGATAAGTACAAGTAACTTACTTAGTAAGTTATTGCTTATTCAAATGCTCTCTTAATTCGAGCACTTTAATAATTTTATAGGGCAAAAAAATGTAGAGTCATCAAGTCTTCTACTAAAAAGCGAATTATATACGTACTACATTCTAGTATTTTCATTAAAGCCAATGTCCGAATAATTATAGTAAGACCATAAGATAAAATTAAGCACCCCTAACAGAGCGTATAGTGTAAGAGTCAATGCTTAATCCTTCCTTTGAGATTTAGTTAATCGATAAATCGTCAGCTAGTGGAAGTGACCGTGGTTTGAAGAGCACGTAAAGCTACGAGTCCACTGGGCCATCTTTCACCGTGTTAGTTGTCCGTTTCATAAGACTATGTCACGAACTCGTTCTGTAAAATAAAATCATCTTCTATTACAAAGCTGGGCATTCTGCAATGAATTAACCGTCTCTATTTATTTAAATTTTCATAGATATTTAGGAAGAAATATAATACCAAATGTTAAATTGTGTAATGTGTATCACCACATTAAATTGTAAATCTACACTTAAAAAAACAAACATAATAATTATTGTTAGTCTCAATAAATCAAAACTTCTGAACTTTTTTTAAATAGGTCAATTAGAAGGATAAGCATACCTAATATCTAATTACTTCACTTTTTTATATCAAATACGATAAAAAATCCAAATAGAGCTCTCAGTCTACAGCAGAACGAACCTATTTGGCTGGCTGCCATTATTATAGGAAATAGACAGCGATGACGACTCATCCTCTATACAGATGAAAATGATAAAGGCAAATGTCGTCATTAGGAGGGTCAAAGAATTTCTGGAAAAAATTTTCTTTTCACAGCCTGAAGGTGCCATTACGGGTATTATTCAGCAACGCCCATAAAACCTTTACGTTATCCATACTAATAAATATCCAACTCCGTAACTTTTTATTCCGTTATAAAAGTTAGAGATTAAATTAAAAACGTGTATTTACATTCGCGAGCTTTAGACCGATGCTTATTAGAGATTTACTCAAATTAATTTAACGCTATAGTCTGGGACGGAAAATGAAACAGAAGATTATTCGATTTGTATCTAATTTTGTTTTGACGAAATATTTGAAATATTTGTTCTTAGTAGGATCAGTAATTGAAAGATGAAAGAATAATTGGATTAACAACAAAACAATGATATATACCTTAATTCAAATCTCAAAATAAAGATTTTATTACAAAGGCTAACAGACAACGTATTTCTGAAAGAACATCTCTTCAAGGAAAAGTGGGAATACGAAATAATACAAGTTAAGCCGTGAAAGCGAATTTAAAAAGGTGACGAACGCTATCTCAAGGTAAGAATAATAATATATATTGTAGTAACTATTTAGCAATCTGTTAAAATTACCATGTAAAAGTATGGTAAGAAACAAGTTTGGATAAAGTTTTTGGGATTTGAACCTTCCTGTGTCATTAGTTTAAAAAAATCAGAATTTTATCACTAATGCTGATGAAATTGCGAGAGTCTGCTAATGATATTTTAAATTTTAATGAGACTAGTATCCTACTTTTACTAACGCGAAAGTTTCCGATGGTGGACGAAAGTTTGTTCCTCTATCACGCCAAAAGCACAGATTGGATATTCCGTATGGATTTTTGCACAGAAATGGATTAAAGACTGACTTAACAGTAACACTATGTTTTTTAACAGGTATGTTAGTGAAGTTACGGGTTGAAGGTAATAAAACGAACTATTGACGTACCTATTTTCCTATGTTTGTCAAAATGCCTTAATCTAAATTACAATTTTTAAAGTCAGCTAAATCTGCATGCAGCAATCAAAAATGCATATGCCGTTTGCGATCCGATGATTATAGTTATTAACTTAAATTAGTACCGTACTTATTACTATAAAAAATATTATATACCCACTATGCTCAACACCCCACAACACATATTTACTTACACATAAAAAACTAGTTACCAAAAATTAAAGTTTCGCTTCCACATGGGACACATGACCCCGTGTCACTGTCAGCCGCTCGTCAGCTGTCAGCGATCGCAGCCGTCTCGAATTACTCCATTCATCTTGAATTTGTCCTGCGTGATTCGAGTATTATCCGCTTGATTCCGATTTTACATTAAGTCTCATTGGTTATTAATTACTGGAATTGGATGTAAATCCTTCCTCGTATAATGATAAAGTTTTGCGGAAAAGTCTAGGTAATGAAGAGTGGATGTCAATCAACTTTATTATTTTTAAGACAAAAGTTCCTCTGTAGATGGTCGTTCAACCCATGAGACATATTAATATTATAGACCATATTTTAATCGTTTCAATTAAATTTTCAAAACATTTATATAGCAACAAGAGCACAATGTAAGGTGTTAGAACCGCAGGTTAAAATTATATGAAAAATAAATCTCATTTATTTAAAAACTTACCGTAGAAGTGTGAAACAAATACTGAGAAAAGACGTCAAAATTAAACAAGAATACAATGCGAAGCGAAATTTAGTATACAGCCGGGTATAAATTGCTCGGAACGCGTAGTTAAGAGCTGTGTGTGGTTTTCTATAAAACTTAATGTAAATTTTTGTGTACTGACGTTGATTTTAGTTAGAAGACGACTTATCAAGTACGTTGTTTAGGCACCATGAGGTTTTAATTAATTAGGAAAGTGGAGGAACAGTATAGGTAGTTAACTTTAAAATCAAATTTTCCCGTCTTAATTCAATCATGTCCTAAATGTACTTTATAAATGAGTACATTTTTTTTAGAATATTTAAAATTTTGTTTTATATTTTCCTGCTTATGTTTTTTTATCAAAAATCAAATCTGTCCAATTAGTGATGTACCTGTGAAATAATTTAATTAATAGACATCACGTACCGTAAGCAATCAGCACATTAATCGGATTACTTGCACAAACAAGTGGTCCAACGTAATTGAACGTGTATGAGGGTCCGCTGTTGATTTTTATACTCAAAGATATATTTACATTGCCCTGATAATTATGCATGAATGTAAAGGAATAATTGGAATTTCAATTAATGGACCCTATCCTGGAAGCACTCTTAAAAGCGCTGTAGAAAACATAGTGATGTTATGCCCTATTGCTACGTTCAAGAACCAAAAAAATAACGGCATAATATGACTTCTACGAATCTTCACTTGGGAAACAAAGAAAAATACAACTTTATGATGAGAATGGTACTGATGATAAACAATAATAGCTTTCGGCTGTAATTAGCGCCATTACAAGTTTTATTTCGAAGCTTAACAATCAACAAAATAAACAAGTCGTAATCGTAACATTAATTTTTGTTACTCCAATTAGCTGGATACAAAACAAAAATATTAAAATCATAAAAACAACTTCTACAATTCAATGTTCGCTAAACACCGGCATAAATAAGAAACACGAAATAGCCCATTTGTTGAAATGTTAAGCGTTTGAAAAAATGTTTTCATCTTGGGCAATTTGTTAAATTTACCCCATTCGTCGGAAACGGGCAGAAATTTAAGGAATCACCTGCAATATGTCAGGGAAAGAAAGTCGGGGAAAAGTTGCGGTGAAATTGAAATTGCTGGCAACATTTAGTATTGACACGTCGTAATGGTATTTGCGCAAGTTGTTTGTGCTTCTTTATGTCAAACTATTTTCGGTGAATTCATCGTTCATAAATATATTATTTGTATGTTGTATATTTTCAAACTTATAACCGACTTTGAGTAATGTTTTCTATCGAAATTAAAGACTTTTAAAGAAACAGAGATGTTAGGTACATGTCTTAATGGTGGCACAAAAAAAATGGAGAACTAGTACTGCTAAAATGAAGATTTTTCTTCCTTGTTTTCTCCCTTTGAAATACAACTTAAAATTATACTAACTACAAGCTTAATTACATATCAAAACCTTCCAAGTTCCAGAAAATAAAACCCGATCACATCAATCCAACTTTCCGAACGTTTTTGAATTTGGCAAAGTTGAATTGTTTTTGTTTCTCCAATAACGGGTAATAATAAAAAGTTCGTACGCATGTCACCGTGACGGCAACAAATCGGGGTAATTCCTCAGCCGCCTTTGATTAAAGTACCGCAAAGATTCAGCTTGAGATAGGCCGCTCCGCTTGTTACAATGTGAATGACATTTTGAGATAGGCCTGAAATTAAGGCCTCAACGAATGAACGTAGGACGCTTGATAAACTTTTTTATATATTTTTGTGTGAGAGTAAACAGCATGATTGGATGTATGCATTCTGTCATACAATATTCCAGACGGTAATCTAACGCTATACGAAATTTCTTTCAAATCCGATACGATTTTTTTGCGAGACAAGCAAATTAATGTCTTCCCAAATTGATGCAGATGATCTTCATTGCAGAGTCAAGATTTTTTTTTTGAAAATGATCTTTCATTTGAAAGCTCACCTGGCAAAACGATCATTATCATCATACTTAAGATCACCATAAATTCCTTTTAAAAGATAAAACTGTATAATAATTAACCATAGCTGGTTATTACATTCATGACATGAATTTGCCAGTCAGTTCAATTCATGGCGTAAACTGTCTGGAAATAAGAGGTCATAATACGGCCCCTGCAACTTCTAAGAAGTTTCTCATATTTGACTCATATTTGAGATCTGCGGAGCTACAGACAAACACACGATCACACATAGCGTTCAAAATTATATGACTAAGCACTTATCTGCGTCGTGACTTAAAACATATCACACATTACACGAATTCTGTTCCATTGTAATTCAGATTACCATCTTAAAATTACAGTTCATATTATAGCCGTATCATGTTATATTATATTATATTAAAGTAATGACTTTTAACATGTCTAGACGTCGAAGTCAAAAGCTACGAGTCTTATCTTTTGTGGCTGTAAAACGTAGCATTGTTAATATAAATTATAATGAAACCACCTTTCGACATATTATAGAGGATCAAGCTTTGGAAAATTGTCTGTGCGTTCTTATCTACCTTATATTCATGTAAAATACAGATATGGTAGCATTTTGTCTGAAATATCTCCATTGTTTCTACATAATATTTTCTTCTCGTATTCTCAGACTTATTTCATAACTAAAATGCTATTTAGTCAATACAGTTGTAAGTAATAGTACTAAGTTCTGAAGGAAAAAAATAAAGAATTTATTTATTTATTATTAGTCTTACATTATTTGAATAAAAGCCAAATATATAATGATTGTACACTTAAGTTTTGTGATAGATTCAGTGGTAAAGCTGTATATTGAATAAACGTATAGACTACAGGCCCATGTTGAAAAAATTATGGGTCATTTGACCCACAACCTGACCTATCTAGAATGATATAAGAGGATAAAATAATAAGATTCAGCACTATGACGTCACTTGTAAGCTGTCCACCTGAGTGCAGATGAGAATTCGAAGGTTCAGGTAGAGATTTTCTCCCCTTGTCTCCATGATTTTTGTACGGCGTTGCGGAATAATTGATTAAAAGTAGTATAGAAATAGTATGACACAGATGCCGTACAAAATCAAATGCCCAAATTACCCCGGCAACTGTCGAAAAATAAAAATAAATTCCGACTTTGTGGACCACCATTTTTGTACGGCATCTGTGTCATACTATTTCTATACTGCTTTTAAGCCATTATTCCGCAACGCCGTACAAAAATCATGGAGACAAGGGGAGAAAATCTCTACCTGAACTTTCGAATTCTCATCTGCACTCAGGTGGACAGCTTACGAGTGACGTCATAGTGCTGAATCTTATTATTTTATCCTCTTATATCATTCTAGATAGGTCAGGTTGTGGGTCAAATGACCCATAATTTTTTCAACATGGGCCTGTAGTCTAGTACCTAACTCTATCAAAATATCGAATTTATAAAATTCCTTAGCTATATTTAAATTTGTATCGTTCAATTTGTTTCAAAAAATATTAATAATTGCAACTAGGTATATAAAATTAATCCAACAATTTAACACTTAAATAACCAGAGAATATTCTAGCAATGTGTGAAATGCGTTATTCTATTTACGTAAATAGCAAAGCCAATTGCAACGAGGAATGTGTTTTATTTCAAATTAAAACCCGACTATTGGAATCCTGATAATTTCTCTACTGAGTATTATAATAAAGTACACGAAAATAATATAGATCCATTGATATTTGACAAAGAAGAATAGGTATTTAAAATGATATACGACTTTTATCTTTAACAAGAAATAAATTGTCAACAAGTTTATAAATATGGATCTTTCTAGTTTCGGAAAAAAAATTCACGAGACATAATATTATTTCCATATCACACCAAAGAAGATCGTGACATGATCAGGCGATGAATTATTTAATAATTCCTATAGGTATCTACAAAAATAGTAGTCTAAGCTGCATTAAGAACAATATTATATGTATAGTGTAACGCTATTAGTGTGAATAAGGGTAATAATCCGTAGCTGAATGGTTCTTTTAAATTTCACCACAAACAATGACTATTGAATACGCCAACAGCAAAATTTTCTGATTTATTGCTACACTTCTAGCATTTCAAATTTCCTTACGCTGTCTGCTGTAAAATATACTAAATATGAACATGTAGTTCCTATTAAAACTTATCTATTTGTTCCACGTACGTCAAAATTAGCACGTTGCTTGCAACGAGACGCTCTGTCGCCTAGAGTTGGAATGCAAATCTATTTAAAGCTATGTTACAGGCGATGTACTGAATATCATACACATTTTGCTGTGTAAGCTGAAGTTTATTCAACCAACTGCTTTGATTGTAACAATATCTCCTCAAATTGTGATTTTAGTAATGTTTTTTTAAGTGTTGATGATTCATAGAAATAAAGGAAGGAATATTTATATTTAATTAAACTTTCATGTAGAGATGAAGATATAGAATATGTATGCATAGTTATTTTTAAATGATTTTTGTGTTTTTATTGACCATTTACTCCTTACTTTTTGATTGATTCAAATAGACATAAAGTTTTATCTATACGAACACATAATATGCTACAGTTCGTGCTACTGGTAATCTATTGTAACTCTACTATTATAGTAAATATATATAGTACGTTTATTTTTGTCATAATGAAATTATAGCAGAAATTAATATCTAGTATAATATTATACAGCTTTCATCTCTCTAAAATTTTTATGGGGTGGCCCATAAAAATTTTCGAAACAATTAGTAAACATAATATACCTTTAAAAGTGTTCAGTAAAAACATGTTATTTTACAAGAAATTGCCTATCTTATATCGCTTGTCTTACAAAGATTATTATCGGATCTCTCATCTAACGCTGATAAGGCGAAGCGAGAATTTCTAAAAACCATTGAATAAGCCGTTTTTTCTTTAGTCTTAAGAGCTTCCTTTTTCGATACAAAAATTTTCTTTCACGTCGGAATATGTTAGTAAAATTAAAGCTTAAATAAAAAGTATAAGTATATTTTTCTATTAGTAGGCGAGTGGAGATAGCATTGCATATTTATTTTCTTAAAATAATTGAGCAAATCAATTCGCAGTCTGTCTCGACTTTACAGATCATATTATGAAAGCTATTTGTAGGAGCTGCGCCGTACCATGATGTTTTAAAGCAGTATTATTTCCTGCGTGAATAAAGGACAGAGGTATATAGGTTATCTAGTGCCATCACTATCCCACAATGAAAATAATACTGCTAGAAGACATCATGGTAACCCATTGTAAGGCAGATGCGCTTACCTTCACACAAAGGCTAAGCATAAATATGCAGATTGATGAATGAAATTTAATTGTTATCATGTAAATTTATGCATCTGTATTTACCCATACCTACTAAGATTCCGTATCTAAGTACTAATATTAGTATAAGTTGGTGTGAAAGGTATTCCTTTCTATTTTTATATGACTGCTATAACTAGGTAACTGCTAATTGGATTTAGGTGAATTATTAAAACTCATCATACCTATATCGTCATAATTCAAATTTATAACCGCTGCAGTCCTAATCATTAATATATATTACAAAAACTCTTCCACAGCCACCAAAAAAATCTTAATTCAAACCGCATTGAGTTTAATGTACCTACATTAAGAATTTTAAACCATGTTCCTGAAAGCAAATACACGACTTCGCCAGCTGTTTTGTTTTATATTTTTTTATTTCGCGGTTTCATTTTTAATTACTTCCGACGTCACGACACTGGATCCGTGTCGGATCCGTTTGAATAAACAAAACAACATTTGCAGCACGTACTACGCCTAGGGAAATACGATTTTATAATGAGTCGGAACGACAATTTGCTGCGAGAAATGTAAGTATGTTAGAGATGTGGGAATCGATCGCTTTCATTAGATGGATGAACTGTGTTGTACTGTTGTGGGTTGTTTGATATTTAATCGTTTTATTAGGTTGTTTAGTAGAAACCTGTTTTTGAACTGATCAGGTTATGATACTAATTTTCAGCAAGCATTTCTGAGATAAAAATATTATAGACTGAGATAAGCCTGATATCCGAGATACAATATTATGTTTTTAAAATCGGTGTCTTTAATTAAATTTATGAATTTATAAAACGAAATACATAAAACATAACGTCTTAATTACCTTCCTTTAATTTGCGACCTGTTCAATCATTTACAAAGGGAATGTTTATAACGAGTGCTTAGAGTAACGTCAGCGTCTGAAAACCAATTAATACCTAACTGTTAAATTTTAATAACTCTATTACGAGCTAAGTATAAAAGATTTACTCCTTTCCTTCAGATTTTCCCTGCCATTGTTCTAAAGAACAAAATGAAGCTATAAAAGAAAAATGTACCCTTACTAATTGCGTTTTACTCCAAATTATTGGAATAACGAAATTTTTCCAATGCTTTGTTTAATCAGTTAAGAGGAAAGGTTGGGAAATTAAGGAGGCTTCATTAATTTCTTCTTTTTTGCCTTGATGTAATTTACTGGGATAAATATATACCTAAAATGATTTATTTTTGTTAAGAAACAATCTCAGTAGTAAACTTGCTAAATGATTGCAATTATAAATATTCAAAAGAAACAAATGCATAATTTTCAAAATATTTTTTCTTCTATTGAGTACCTACTCATAGGTACTCAATAGAAGAAAAATCTTATAATAATCGTGTATACCTACAACTATAGCTTCAATTTACGCTACAATAAATTCAATAGTACCTAATCGTGATATTACTTCATTTAATTGCAAATACATTTACATACCTAAAGAATTTCATACAATAAAACCTGATACAAACCCTATTCTGATCCAAATCCAAGCCTACTGTCCCAATTTAAAACCAACGTAAATAGATCTTTAAAACGATTAACGATATTTCAGCCACCAATGAACACCCATTAAACTGTACCAAAACCAAACAACTTTTATAGGCAATACAAGTCAAAATTACATTTAGGCAATCAAAATTCACTTTAATAGATGCCCACAGCACTTTATGCCACACAAATTCAGTTTATGGGCCTGTAAATATCGACAGCCCTTGATAAAAATAAGTTAATGGTCATTCCATTGACGTATTTAGTTATTATATTTGAACTTACTTCGCTAATATCTTCCTATATAATATATTGTAGATGTTTTATTTCTTGATTAATTACCTTTAGGATATGTACTAGGATAGGTTTATGATATGGCCAGCAATAAATAATATATCCTATATACTATATGCTATTATAGAGCTCGTATAATAATAGATAAGGCACATTTTAAATCTTTTCCCAATGAACTCAAATTTAAGGTTTGATAAAGTTTTATAACAGAAGACTAAAGTGACTAAAAATATTAAAAAAAAAGACGGGTTGCACTCCGGGAGTGCCGGCAGAAGTGAAAACTTGATTATTAACGTTGAGTTCTCTCCATCCGTCTTACGCTTTTTCGATCAGGTCACGTGTCCTGACGCGAGTTTAAGATTTTATACCCATTACAGAAAGTGCTCAACGCCGCTAAAGAAGTTTTCACTTCAATAAATGTTATTATTGTCTAACTCGCAAAGTACAGATAAATAAATTAAATCCATAAATAACAAAATATGAACAACGAATTAACGAACTTAAGCATTACGTACCTAATCCAATTTATGTCAGTCGATTTATAAAAAAACAATTACCAGTGGACACGGAAGCTTAACATAATACGGAGGAATAAAACTTGTTTATTGTTAACGAATCTAGGTCGCATGTGAAACGAAGCTATTTCCATGCTAGATTGAGTAAATCACAGAATTCAATTCATTATCCCATTACATAGAGCAATGGATCAAATAGATTAAAAATTTACTCCAGATAAAAGATTAGAGAAACTATAATAAACACGTAGTTAGAAAAAGACAATTCATTTACGAAATATACGCGATCTTTTTACCAAACATAAAAACTGCACAAAAAAAATGTTACGAAAGTCTTCAAAAAGTTTTCAAACCATTCTGTATTTTAAATACAACTAAGTAAAGAAAGTAAAAATGCAACAATAAGTCCTAGATTTTCACGCCCTAAAATACTGTGAAATTGCATTGCACAGCTAAGTTTCCTTCCTCACTGCTACCGTGGGTAATTCACCTGAATAGCATCGGTGAATACAGAATACTTTTTGTTTTATTTTTATCTATATACTTAAAGTAAGATGTCGATGAAAAAGTTCTTAGAATATCCAGTAACTGACAATGTATCAAAATCAGTAACACGATTTGGTGTAGTAAGATACTTCAATATATTCATGTAGTGTTTTATATATTTTTAGTAAAATTTATAAGTGTCACCTTAGTAGTAAGTAAACAATTAGCAAACAAATTAATCGGACGTAAGCATAATATTCTATGAAACATGATAATACAGATGTAAAAATTAACAAAAATATTACCTTCCTAAAGGTCCCCAACCTCTGCGTATTTAGAGACTCTACGTGATAAATAAACGAATTAATATTAAATACATTCAAATAATCTTTCCACATAAAGCAATAGCACTTAAATGATAGCAAAATATAAGAAAGCAGTGATAATTTATTTCTCTAGGATCCAAAAACGTGCTCAAACACGACGTAACTGAGATTAGAAGAACCGTTTATTCCCGGAGCCAATGGACGGTAAAATATTCGATATATTTCGATGAACTTCATATTGATAAATGTATTTATATTGAAAGTACACTGAATAAGTACATTGAAGAGCAATAAGCTGAAATGATGAATAATCGTATAATTATTTTAGTTATTGCTCTCGTCAGAATTATTGAATGAAACGTTTTGTAATTGCAACTTTTTTTTATTGCTAGTAGCTTTTTATATCCAGTATAAAAAAAACCTTTCTGTTAACTATAATATGAAATAACTGTAATATGTATACCTAATTACTGAAACACTGCCGAAAATAGAAACTGGAAAAAATACGAAGGAAAAACGTATCTAAGTTTAAAAAAAAATTATGATTCGAAAATTTTCAGCAAAGAATTGAAGTGAAAATTAAATTTAAAGATATCCTGTTTTCGTTGTTCATTTGTAGTTATTTATTTGTTCGAGACAGCAAACATTAGAAATAATATATTGATTTAATAAGCTCCTTACTAATTCTCTTTGTGTATTCCAGACATTTGTAATTAGCGAAGTAACGGAACGCAAGTCGCAAAACCCAATATAACTTACCGGATTTTAATATTCAAAATTTTTAGATTACATTAATGTTCCCAGAAAATAATTAATCAATGCCAGCTCAACTTTCCATTCAAAAATTGTTTGAATGAAGTAACTTTTTCATAAAATGCTAATATTAGAACGTACATCGTTACAGAGTAAACAGAGAAACAATTTTCCTCGTTCGAATTCTGAGGTCGAAAAAATCTCATGTAACGGTTAATTCTTCGCTTTCCGCTCGCTTATTATTTCCTAAAGAGTTTCAATTTTTTGCAAGAAGGGTGATTTCAATCGGGATTTATTTGAGTTTAGAGCGGTTTTAACGAAACAATATCACTACATAGTATAAAACAAAGTCGCTTTCTCTGTCCCTATATCCCTATGTCCCTTTGTATGCTTAAATCTTTAAAACTACGCAACGGATTTTGATGCGGTTTTTGAAGTGAAAACTTCTTTAGCGGCGTTGGGTATAAAATCTTAAACTCGCGTCAGGACACGTGGCCTGATCGAAAAAGCGTAAGACGGATTTTTTTTTTTTAGCCCTTTTATTCCATGCGTAAGACGGATACCATTCCAAAATATCAAACATGCTGAACGTTAATAATCAAGTTTTCACTTCTGCCGGCACTCCCGGAGTGCAACCCGTCTTTTTTTTTTTAATAGATAGAGTGATTCAAGAGGAAGGTTTTAGTATATAATTTATTAGGTTTTAGACAAAGCGGGCGAAGCCGCGGGTGGTAAGCTAGTAAGATACAAATCAAACATGCTATAACGAACTCTTTCAACCGAAAAATTGTATCATTTAAGGCGTTACAAACATAAATGTTGAAGAGAACTTGGCATCTTTTAGTTACCATTGTAATACTTTAAACGGTACTACACTCTCAGGTATTGTTTTATAAATGTAGGATAAAAACTATAAAAGTAGATACTCGTGTTAGATAACAAACAAACAGAATTCGTTGCAAATGGATATGTAAAGAGATTTCCATATTTTTTAAAACAAATTCAGATTTCCACTCAAACTACACAGAGTTGAGAGTCCTAAACTGAATGTGAAATACAATATTTTTAAACTGAATCTTCACAACGCTACAAATGCAGTCCGTTAGATTAGGTACATTAACTAAGGTAAATAAAAATTAATTTAAAGTGAGATTTATTGATTTCGATATACGTATAGGAAATAGTTCTCCCAACAGCTGAATCTTTTACTAAGCCCTCAAAGGTTATAAAACTAAGAATCAGATATTTTGTACCAAATTTTCCAGCACTCTAAAAAAAAGTGTAGTCCCGTGTCCCCAAGTGGGGTAAGGGGCAGATGCATTATGCATACATCTGTTTCACTGATCGATTTTTGAAGTGAAACTTCTTTATCGGGGTTGGAAAAAAATTTAGTGTAACATTTTTTCGTTACGCGTGACATTTTTCCGTTACGCGCCATCTTTTTCTTATCCCTACCACGCGTGATTCGACGTATTTCTGTAAAGTTGCATATAGTACATAAATTATTTTTTGAAAAATAAGGTCATAAAGAAGTTTCACTTCTTACGTGTGTACACGTACACATTTTTTTTCCTTCGTCTCCACCGAGAATCGAACTCAGGACCCCTTGGTTCTACGCTCACGCGTCAACCACTGTGCCAAGGAGGCGGTCCGGTCTAGGCGGTAATGCCTATAAGAGCACTACACAAAATTGTTGTTTCAGGAACATTTCACTGTTAACTGAGATAAAATTTACGCACAGTGAATGCTCATTGCTCAGCTTTAAGTTATTAATATTCAAATCATGGCCCCGCATTGACTAAGCGTGATGACAGGCGGATCAAATCCTCCATTCATCAGAGTTGGTTGTTACAAATGTCATCTCATCAAACATTGTACAGTTTATCATGATAGCAAATGTATAGGAACGTTGTTTTCATGTAAATTATTGTTCACTAGAGCAACTCATCGATTTAGATTTCAAATAAAAATAATTCAATGCTAGAAGGGTAATAATATGCGTAGGTAACTTGCATGCGCGATGTAATAATATAAAAATGGTCGTTTTTTTTTATATTCTCATCACCGTTTTTTAATTCAAGTATTAGCTTATTTTAAAAAAATTCATTGGGGTTGTAATATGGAATAACAAAATATTAACAGTGTACAGTATATTCACACGTACCTATTTATTCTAATAAATACAAGATTATTATTTGCGAATTACATTAACATGAATATTTTTGCGTCTATTAATGTTTTGTAAGTACATAGAACAGGTAATTCGAGAAACCAATATAAGACAGCAAATATTTATTCCCCGGTATTAAACTACATAAACCTCCGACTATTTTTTTCGTTTTTATAGTCACCTACCTATTTGTCTATGATGAAGTTCGGTTTTATAGTTATTTTACGATTGTTTGTCAGAAAACTTGGTCGACTTATATTTTATTGGATTATACCCGTTGACTATCGTATATTATTTTTATTAAAGGTATGAATGATCACCTATTATATTTGCAAACAATTGTTATTCTGAATCAAAAACAATATACCTATTTGAATTAATTGCCTTTGACTACGCGGCAAACGCCGCCTTCGAAGCTGCGGGTGAAAAGATAGTTGTATATAGAAATTCAAATAATTATTTACAACAAAAAATTTTAAAAAACTAACGCAAACACTTTCACATTTATATAATCTCAGCCCATAGGCTTTTACTCACACGATATCAGGATTTAAGAGCCTGTATGTCATTTCCATAATCTGTCCGCTCATGTAAATTCTTAAAGGATTTTGCGTTGATAATGTATCTTCACATCCATGCCAAACTTTTGGAAGCATATTAGCGAGCTAAAACTAGTACGGAAGCGAGTTACGTATTCCCTTAAATAGTTCCAAGATCTGATTAAAACTAAACATCTAAACCCGGGGAATTTATTGTTACAGCGTAATTAAGTTTTTAACGTCAATACGTAGATTCAACTAACCGGCAAAGTGGTTTAAACTTGAGATAAACTTTAAGCCTGACCGCGGCAATCGTAGCACATAATAGTAAAAGTTGGTGGGTGGCTTAGTTCTTGATTTAATAGTAACGTTGTGAGATATGGAGCCAACTAGATGTGGTTTGAACTGGTGACTACTCTTCTTCTGAATGGCAATGACATCTCCCTATCAACATAAATATATGAGAAGAAAAAAGCGTACAAGAATTGGTAGGTACTCATTTTAGCCATTTTAGTATAAGTGATTTGTCATCAATGATTGTAAGATACGACCATTAATATTATCTTCTTTCCAGAGCAGAGGCACACTTATGTCTACTATTTATAACTTTTTTATGGCACTAGCAATCCGCCCCGGCTTCACCCGTGGTACATGTTGACGTTTTTTCTCCATAAGAATCATATTCGTACTTCAAGGAATATTCAAAAAATATTTTTGTGTGCTTTTGTGAACAAAAAAAGTGAGTTATATTATAATATAACAATTTATTGTTATTCCAAGAATCATGGGAAAACAAACATATCCTATTTCATTCATGTCAATATCGAAAATATGAAAACGATTTTATACAATAATTTTATAACATGGATGTTGATTAATTAAAAGGACATTTAAAGCCTCCAGTTAGGTTTTTTAAAATAAATTTTGTTTATCATTGTAATAAAAATACTGTGTATTGATATAACATATTAAGTACTATATCATTGTTTAATTATAGTACCTATATTTATAGGACATTCTTCAACATTATTATCTTATACTTACTAACGAATCTAATATTATTAATCTAAAACTAAAAACGTTAATTTTAATGTAGGTTTTTAATAAATTTCCCATATTCCCAAAAACCACGGCATTAGCTTAGTTTTAGTATTGTTTAAATTACGTAGTGAACACACACATACAAAATGTAATAAATTATCCTAATTTATAATTCTTGTTCTGCAATACTAATAATATATTATACACATTATTTCATAAAGTTTCATCAGTTCGAAACTGCGTAGGTGTCAAATTTCATAGGCATAGTTTAAGCTTATGCTGTAGTTAGATTAAACAAAAACCCAAACCCACACAGAATATCAAACTTTAACAAAGCTAGATTGTATTATAATACTTGAATAAAACTTACGGTTGGTTAAAATCAACAGCTTACAAATACAGCTGTAACGGTTGTTTCTTAATAGGATTATCTCAAAATTTCAAGATAATATTATTATTTGTATAAAATGTTTTCTTATTTATTTTAAAGTGCAATGCTACTAATGTATCTTATTTATATCGTAATAGCCACTTGTCCAGGTTTGGCCCAGGTTGACCCAGAAAAAAAATGTAGCTTTCTGTTGGCAAAATAATTTTCAAAATTGACTTAGGTAGTAGTAAGTATCGAAGCTTTCGCAGTACAAATATATATTTGTAGCCTGATTTTAAAAACTCGTTCGTTCCTCAATAGTATGACTTATTTATTTATTAATTCTTTATTGCACTTACAAAAGAGAGGAAAAAAATACAAACACTTAAAGATAGCTTAACACAACTGGCGGTCTTATCGCTAGACTGATTAGATACTGCGTTCTAACCATAGAAATCTAAATAACAAGGTTGTTATTTAGATTTCTATGGTTCTAACAGACGAACGGCAAGTTGCGAGCGGCATATACTCCAGTCAGTCAAGACAATCAATTCACATTAATTCTTGAAATGAATGAGGTTGCAAATTTGTAAATGCATCAGAATAGATGTTTTCGAAGTTTGCAACCAAGTTCCAAAACTTTTGTAATTATTCCGAGACCACCTTACTCGAAAAAATGACCACGAATTAAAAATAATTATAAATAAACATGTTCCGGTCAACGAAAAAGGTTGCAAATTTATACAACCGTTCAGTATATATTTCCGATATATGTGTCAAGTTTGCAGAACTTTTGGAACGTTTTCATTCAGTTTAATAAAAAAAACATTAATAGGTATTCAATAACAAAAAATGTTCCGTACACTTAGATTGGTTGCTAATTTAATACGTGATATGAAATATTATATCGAAAACTTTCCCAAGTTTGCAGAACTTTTGGAATTTTTTTCACGACCATACAGCAAAAAAATAATTTAATTGCAATTTTAACAATGTTCCGGACTGCGGACAAGGTTGCAAAATGAGATTTATTGTCGTCCCAATGTACCATTCACTTGGCCGAAGTTTGAAAACTTTTGGAATTATTGTTAAATTTTCGATTTCGAATGTCGATACTGACTGATGTAATAGGCTACTTCAGCCGTCGCCACATGTCGACGTCAGTAGTCGAACCGTTCCATGTTAGAACTCAGTAGATATGTTTTCAGTAACACACACCTTTTTAAATTCAATCTCGTTTCTCAAGTATTAATATGTGCTCACCATTTATAATTACCGTATGTAGTGTCGTAGGCTGACCGCGGCTGAATGGGGGAGCCTATTAAGATAACAGCGGATCCTTTTGCGATACTACGTACACGTAATAACCTCCTCCTAAGTGATTGTGGCCGTGTATTTAACCAGATTATTTTATGGGTTTTAATTGATAATATGTTTTAAAGAAAATATTTTGGCTTCTTTTTATATTATGTAATTTAAAATAATAAGGTCAAGTCAATTGTCACATACTAGACGCGCTCCGCGGTTTCACCCTCGTGGCTCCGCTTCTGTGGGTCTTAGCGTAATGATATATAGCCTATAAGCCTTCCTCGATAAATGGGCTATCAAACACCGAAAGAATTTTTCAAATTGAATCAGTAGTTCTTGAGATTAGCGCGTTCAAACAAACAAACAAACAAACTCTTCAGCTTTTTAACATTAGTATAGATAGAGATAACAACTTACCAAATTTGTGGCGCTCAAATCATTTATTGTATTAGTATTTCTTCATTTTGTATTAATTGCTATATTACATACATATAAATATAATATGACTTAATTAGGTAGAACAGTATCTATACAGATAAATATTTAGATAATATAATCGTTAACTTAACTTTGGTACCGGTACTTAATCATTCAGAACAAGATCAAACCAACATAAGTCCTAAAAATAAAACAAGCTAATGCTGATTAATTCCAAAGAATCCCACACACCCTAATTATATCCTAATACACATTCTAGTCTCGACTAAATACCTTTTGGATCATGTTGCAGCCATTTAAGGAAACTAGGTTTTATTGAAATGGCGTAAAAGGACATTCTAAATCATGTCAGTACATTGTAATATTGCCGTTAAACAAATTGTGTTTTGTTGCTTTTTATTTTATTCCATTTACTTAAGGAACATAACAAAAACTTGCACATAAAATTGAAAAATGAGTTTATCAATGTATAGCAAATAGCTATTTGTAAAAACTTGTAATATGTTTTAGAATGCCAATGATTACCAGCAGAGTTAATTTAAAATCATTCACTCAATCTCTATAAATTTTCTATTGTTGATAAATACTACTTATTCAAATCCACGTGAATAATACTTTGATAATACTCAAATGATGACATTTTTCATAAAGTCAAATACAAAATATTACCTTTACATTCCATTATTAATTAATATTTAATTCGAAACGGTCTCCGTGCAAAGTTGAGTGTAATTATTGTTGGGTTATTTTTAAATGTTTCTTTTTTTAGCTTTTACTTTATAAGAACGTTGAAATATCGTTGTTGAAAGAAAAAAAAGTAGTACATACATTTAAAAAAGTAAGTAGAGCAAAAGAATTACAAAAAGTTATTATGCTTCAATTCACATAGCCCAATACAGATAACACCAAATTTATAGCACATGTTGTTTCAGACCGCGCCATGCGTCGTGGTGCATGCACACTCGTGACCCTGTTGCGTAGTTGAGCAGCAAACATACATTAAAAGGATTCAAGGATAAAATATTGATGAATCTAAAATAATTAGACTTACTTGGTTCCTTACACTTTCTAAAGCGTTCCACAACAGCAGATTTAAAATATACAGCAAGGCGCAGCTTAAAGGTTGCATATGTTATGTACACGAGAATATTTGTGGTGCAATGGTATAAAAATACACTTTTTTGTGAAATCTTATCTCTTCTTTTGGATCTAGATATCCACGGCTCCCGGGAAAGTAGCCGAGTGTTATGTCGGATTCCTACCTACTAAAAATACTGTGTTCCAACTTCCAAAGAGCCGCTTTAATGACAGGGAAGCGAGTATTGTGTTTCGTCCGATAATGTTATGAAAGAAACAATTAAAAAAAACACGAATCGAAGCACTGACTAAAATAAAATGACTTCGTATATAATAAGCAATTATTATAACATTGTAAGTAGGTATGTGATGAAGTGAAATTACTCGCAGGAAATTGAAAAAAAAAGGTAAAACATTTAAGTAAAATAGTTTATTAACAATAAAAAATTAAATCATAATTCCTATACCTACCTATAATATTCCTACGTAATTATATTCATGATTTCATGTTCTATAATTAATATATTCTATAATATAAGTTTTTTATTGATTCAAACAGTTATTGAACGAAAAAAGTGTAATGGAATTATACTCAATTAAACATCTATTCACAACATAAAGGTTTATTATAAAAACTTTAAGATTTATTTTTAAATTCATTAAAAAACGAGCATTTTATTCGTAGACATCATATTTTATTATATGAAGATAGATTATTTTTATTTGCCTTAAAAATGAACTTTAAAATTAGATTTAAATTATTTTGCATTTAATGTAATTTATCGCCTCAAGGGTTCATTATGAAGGGGTTTTCCACAAATTAAAAACATCCTTACGAATAATATTTTAATTAATGTTACCATTGATGTTATTAAAAACAAGTGGAACAAAAAATGAACCGATTTTGAAGTTAATTAATAATTAATATAAGATGATGTGTAATACTATATTATTATGTATTAGAAATTGGGTTTTCCAATTTTTATATATTTATTACGCAGCATGGCGCGGGCGTTACAACCTTGTTATACCCATAGGAGACCCGTGTTCCAGCAGTGGGAACGTATATGGGCTGATGATGATGATGGTGTTAACTATTTGTTTTTTAATCAATTTTCTTTAATATCTCTTACTATTTAGAGATACTTCGTACTTTCAATTGCCAGACGATTTCTATGAAAACTTTCGTCGATATTCCATTTGTAAAACAGATACGAAACGTGGGCGTAAATTAAAGACAAACATGTTAAATTCACATCCCACGTTACGTTTCGTGGTCCTTCAAATAACATTGGGTTTATTTTGCATACCTGCGACCTGCGAATTACGGTCAATAAAATTATGGAGTTTAAGATAGCTAATGTAAACCCGTTTATAATAATCTCTTTCGGTATAGGAAGCTGATGATTTTTCGTACGTAATATAAAAAAAAAATATTTAGTGTAAACTAGCATGCACACATACACTTATGAATATACTTATAACTAACAGAAGATATTTGCATGTAAAAAAATATCTCTAGCAATATAATATAGGTATCTAGTTAAAACGAGTAGGTAATTCTTAAATTTACTAGTTTATACTTCTTTGGAATGTAACATTCAGTTATAAGTTCTGGTTTATTAATCTACCTACATTAAATAATGTTCCTATTTCTTAGTGCGCTTTAATATTATTGCTTCATTTTGGTGCATAGTAATCATAGCTGTTTATGTGCTCAACAGATAAGTGAGCTTTACTTATAAATCTCTCCTATAATATTTTAAAAGAAGGGAATTCTTAAATAGTTTATATTCATTATTCAAATATACGATGAAAAACAAATATCTTTCTGCAGTTTATTATTTTGGTAATAAAATACCAATTAAAAGAGGGTAGTGAGTAGAGCAGTGAGATTTTTTAAACAGGATTTGTGTATGCAATTTAATGAAATGCTTCAATGAAAGTTTGTTACACTATCATATAATTTGATAAATTCATTTAAACAGTAACCAAAAACAATTAACTAAAATTTGTTTAGACACTACAAGAATTCAATGATAATAACATTACGTTAAGAGGCCGTATCGCTTTTTAGAGTGATTTTGACTTGTTTCTTT
>CAJQZM010039686.1:0-35226 GCA_907164665.1 Colias nastes
CTCCCCATAACCCGTTGGTCCACTACTTACGGGACACCCTGTATTTAACATTCAGAGCAGAAAAAGTCACAAGCGTTAACTAGTTAAAATTGAATTCTTTGTAACTGCAACATTGTAAGCACAAACCGAGAAAACGAACACATATTATGACAGACATAAATACATTCTGTACATACATTAGTTTATTAGTATAATGAATATATTATTTACTCTTCTTGTTATTAGTATTAATTTGCCGTAATAAATATACCACTGGTTTTTGATAAATAGCATGTAATTTTTTGTAATTTGTAATTATGTATAATTTAACGTGTCTATTTTGAATTGAAATCATTACCTATTTATACTTATGAGGTTAGGCTTATATTATAATGGAAAGATTTCTGATTTTGATGTGGTTTTTGAATATATAATAGATTGATTCAAGAGGAAGGTTTTAGTACATAATTTATTAGGGTTTAAACAAAGCGGACGAAGACGCGGTCGGAAAGCTAGTATGTTATATTATACAGTAACTTAGTAGGTAGTTGTAACTTCTAAGTTATATACTGTAACATAAAGTCCTAAGTCAATTCAAGTGCACCTTGAATAGGCTTTCTCGAAGCCTACAAGAATAATGAGTAAAATATGAAATTCAGGTTAATATCGAAACGGTAAATCCGTTCTATTCGGGTCGGTGAAAACAATGCTATTTATGGAAGTCTAAAATACCTATAGATACTGAATTTAATAGAGGTAATTGGGTGCTTTGATAGGCGAAATGGTGTTGTGAAAATTCGTTTTGATGAATTATTGTTTCCTTTTCGCTACATATTATTACATATTAAAACATACATATTATTAGTTTGTTGGTGTATCTAATGATTCGTTCGTGTTTCAATTTGTTTTTTAGTTAGGTACAGTAGGCAACCAAGAAAAAAAAATCTGAGCTTTTTTGGAAAACATTTTCTATTTCTAATAGGTAATAAAAAAATAAAATAAAAAAATAAAAATCATTTATTGTACAAGGTTCCTTAGATCATAATATAGACCCCAGACTCCCAATATAAGTAGCTTTCGCTGTAATGATTTCGATTAATGATTTCGACTTCATGTCGCCGTCCCCGGAGAATAAATTATAAAATAAATTATATATGCCATATTTGAAACCTACGTAGCCTAATGGTACATTTTTTTTTGTAATTTTTCTACTTTAATGGCAAATATAATTTATTATCTATGAAAGCACTTTTTAATCCAGTATTTATAAAACACCTTTCAAAATAATCAACCAAATTTATTAATCCTTATATTATATTTAGATTATAAAATATGCGAAAGTTTGTAAGTATGGATGTATGGATGTTTGTTACTCTTTCACGTAAAAACTACTGAACCGATTACAATGAAATTTAGCACACATATAGAGGGTAACTTGGAATAACACATAGGATAGGTTTTATCCCGTAAATCCCACGGGAACGGGAACTATGCGAGTTTTTCTTTGAAAACGCGGGCGAAGCCGCGGGCGGAAATCTAGTTTATTAATCCTTATAGACAAGTAAAGTTTAGTTAGTCGCTATAATTCTCAGAATTGAACCCTGGACCTTTCGATCAATCTTTAACCACAGTACCAAAGAGACACATCGATATCAAAGTATTAATTACTTTTTACTTTGGTTTTTCAAGACCTTAATTCTTGGAACGACACAAAATGACTGGGACCGTATAATTTGTCTTATTTGTGAGAAAGTTTATTTTTATCTGGTTTTAGGGCTTCGAACATGATTTTAAAGGTACCTTTACTGAATGAAATATAAATAGGTAAGTGTTTAATAAAATTGTAATGTAATGATTAGATATATCTGTAATGAATAGATCTACTTACTTTTTTTTCCAGACGACTTACCCACTTGTTATAAATCAAGAATTGTACATTAGATACTTTTTCTGTCGCGCAAAAATGTTTCAATTTGCATGAAATTTAGTACGCAGGCACAGAATACTTAATATTAGCTAACGCAAGTAAAAATAAAACGTAGGAAGCAGTACATCAAGTTTTTATGCAATATTTTAAAATAATTATTGTGTCCGTTAAAAACGTAGAAAATAAATAAAATAATAATTTTAACATTTTCTTTGAAGTAAACAAGCAAAACCACATTCAAATAAGTACTAGGGTAATATAAACATTCCTCATACACACATAACAACGGTACAGTTCGCAACGTAAACAGTTACAGAAACAATTGGATTGTGCAAAATACTTGCTCTGACGGTACTTTGATGTAGTGCTTGCAAGAGCTATTTATGATCAAATATATTAGGTATGTGTTTAAACCGTAGAGTGAACTTTTTGTCCTATATTGATGTATAAAGCAGAGTTTGATGTAAGTTAAGAGTGCTATTTTAAACATAATGTCATATTTAACCGACCGCGAATAAATTATAAATACTTATTAACTTTAAAGTTTTGTTATAAATCAAAACGATAAACTACAAAGATACCAGGGACAAAGTAAGAATTCCCAGTATCGATCAACAACATTGTTCTAACAAATTGTACCAGGGTCGCATAAAATAAAACGGGTCATCTGATAGCCTTGAGCTTGAACTCACCGTGACCTCGGTGCAGATGAAAGTTATAATGGACAATATCGCAAAACTTTCACGTACGTTCTGTCCGCCTGGTACTTTACGAGAGTAAAAATATATCGACGTAGCTGGCACGGAGTTTCCAATTTCACGGAATTTGTTAAATAAACTCGCGTAAAGTATATTATTAGCTCACCAAATCCAGATTTAGTGGTAAATTAAAATTACCGTGTAAATTATTGTCCTGAAATATTTGTTATTTATGTATTTATTAAGTATTTACATTAGCCGTTTAGTCGAGTTATATTGTCGTATGATCTATCTATAACTTAAATTTATTATATCTCATTTATTTATTTTTATGTATTTATGTATATATTATGTAGTCCTGGCCTGTCACTCCTTTCGTCCCAACTAAAGGGGGCACTGAAAAACAGCGCTGCCAATGTTCCTTATTGTTGCAGCATATGCTGAGCTGTCTCCTTTTTGTCAAGGTCGTATGACACACCTTAATAAACATAGTTAGTTATCATTTTATTTGTCTTAGTTCGGGTTTTTATGTTATTAATTTTAGTGTTTGTCTCTTTTGTTGTTATTATTTCTTGTTGTGGTGTTTTCTTATTTAACTTTTATGTTTTTTGTTTTAATGTCGATGTACGTGTGTGTGTGTGTGTTGTGCTGTCCTTGATAAATAAATGTTTCTATCTATCTATCTATCTATCTATAAAGGAGGAAATCTTGAATTTCATTTGAAGGTCAACAATAGAATATAAACAATTTGTTTACTTTGTCAAAAATATTTTTTTTTGTCAAATGCAAAAACTTTTGATAAACGATGTAACAGAAATATCAGCTAAGTTATGAATATCTAAATTAAAATAATCAAAATTCAAAATTAGGCATCACAAATCTATAAATTTGCGCCGGTTACTTTATTTAAAAATGAATTAACAACATAACTATAAAAATATATAACACGAACATAAAAATAAAAACTTCAAGCGTGGGCGAAATATTTCCTCGAATCTAGATCAAGTTAATTAACAACTCATTTATGTTTTAATCACACCCATCTATCATTTAATATGACACGAATACCCTATTTTTTAAAAGAACGGTAAATTTATTTTTAATTGTGTGTCCTAAAGCGAAGTCATTAAAGTTTGTAACACGCTTTATTAGCTTCACCTGTATGTTTGTATGTAATGTTTGTGTGTAACCGACTCCTTTAGCCTCGATTTTGACCCATACCAAACCAAACGGACAGATTTAATTCGAACTTTGTACACTTGTCAAGGATCGGTGACAATAATTTCATGTGTTTAAGCGTGTTTTATAGTTTTTTTTTCTTAAATACATATTATTAATAACAAATACATCAGTGTTGTCTCTGTATTTTTAATCTATGAGATGTTAATTTGACACACATATTTTTTGTAACAAAATATAACTGACCTATCCAATACGTAAATCGCCAACTAATAAAAATAAAATGTGAAATATTAAAGAAATAAAATTAATATCTTAACAAATTTAACTGCTACATGATAATTATTATAAATTATTAGCAATTTGCGAGTTGACTAGATTAATATCACGATGATTAATTGATTACGCTAACTTAGTTTTGCATTAATTTTTATGCATTATGATACTCATGATTTATTTATTTGCATTTTATATCGTTTTTGAGTAGGAATCTATATTATGTACTAATATTATAAAAGAGGATTATGCATTGTGAGGAGTTTGTTTGTTTGCTTGAACGCGCTATTCTTAGGAATCACAGGTCTGATTTGAAAAAATATTTTTTTTGTTAGATACTTCATTTATCGAGGAACGCTGCAGGCTATCATCACGCTAAGACAAATAATAACGGAGCAATGCGGGTAAAACCGCGGGGCACAGCTAGTAATATATAATATGTATACAGTCCAAGACTATAAATTAAAGAAAGATGTTTATCTCTATTTGTGAAATCCTGTTTTTGTTTATTTTATTAACCGACTTCAAAAAATAGGAAGTGGTTCTCAATTCGGCCGGTATATTTTTTTTCAAATATCTAAATTTTGCCATATTCTAAGAATTCGCATATTGCAATAAATATATGTGGAAGGCCTAGTATGTAAGTTAACATTAAGTAAATATCATAAAGCTTAGAATATAACAGCACATACTAAGTTATGGAGAAGTAACGGTAAAGTTAATATTCGTGAGATGGATTAAGTTTAAGTTATGTTTATCTCCATGTTATGAATTTAAATGGACAATTGAAGGAGGCCGAAAGTTATAAAATAACCTAAAATATTTTTGAAATTGAATTTTTAATTTGGTTTTGGAAAAAGATTACATTAAAATCATAGAAATCTAAATAACAGTGTCTTGTTATTTAGATTTCTATGATTAAAATATATTATGTTATTGGGAATGTTTCTAGAACAGGTATAAGGCTAAATATTAAGATTGTCTTTTTTATAATCTATACTATTATTATAAAGCTGAAGAGTTTGTTTGTTTGAACGTGCTAATATCAGGAACTACTGGTCCGATTTGAAAAAATGTTTCGGTGTTTGATAGCCTATTTATCGAGGAAGGCTATATTTTTATATCATCACGCTAAGACCAACAGCAGCGGAGGAATGCGGGTAAAACCGCGGGGCACATCTATGATGCGCGTCACGACTCACGATCCGCAATTGAACTTAAAATTAAAAATATCAAACATCATCTATTATAATATAAAATGGTCAATTCTTCATTCATAATAATACATAAATCATATTTCACTTTTTCACAACTATATAAATTAATGAACCAGTAGACCTTTATTAGTAATTCTTTAACCACTGAGCTACTAGTCTATAAAAGCGGAAATAATGCTTGTCTTTTTTGTAATAAACACAATTATCTCGCTTGACTCTTTTTACTATCCTAATTGTCACTGGAGCGTGCCTGATGGTGTTAAGATTAGGTCTATGTGGAGTAAATGCTATAATATCGAATACTATATGGCACTATATTAATTGTACAAAATTGTTATTAAGTTAGAGCTTCTTCTAACAAAAATATGACAGTTATAATACATTGAATAATTGGAAAGTCAAAGATAATCTGATCGATTAAAAATAAAAGACAAACTGAAACTTTTGTATTAGGAACAGACTTTAAGAGCTATTTTGGAAAGAAAAATGATGTTCATAAATAATAATAAATAAATAAATACAATATCTTTATTTGCTCATATGTGGTTCACATATTGAAAGTTTATAAAATAAGATTAATGTAGTGTACAGAAGCATAGTTTCTTTATTTTCATTTAATTTGCGGGCATAATTTGTTTATGTTGCCATGGTTACGCAGGCGCACGTTCTAGCAATTTTCCGGCTATTAAAGTTAGTTTAACAAAGCTATTTTATAGCGTGCTATATAACAACGACCTTATTGCGGTACTAGGCTATCAAGATACCGTTTTTACAATACCAGCTGTGTCTAGACTGAATTCCTAGATTATATCTGTTATTTTAGTTCTAATATATTATAGGCCTATATAATAATAAATGATTTAATTGCTTTGTGGGTACTGGATAATCCATTTAAAAGATATTTGATTTGATTTATGCCTAAAAACTTATGTATCTTTTATTATCACTATAATTATATCGTATAAAACAAAGTCGCTGCCGGCACTCTCCCTACGTATGCTAAGATCTTTAAAACTACGTAACGGATTTTGATGCAGTTCTTTTAATAGATAGAGTGATTCAAGGGGAAAGCTCTAATATTTACATAATTTGTTAAGGTTTATACAACGCGGGCGAATCCGTGGGCGAAAAGGTATAGTATAAAGTGTAAACCTATATTTGCGCAATCGAAATATTATTGGTGTTTCTAAGTTGAAAATTATGATAACTTTAAAAAGAGATATCCTACAAATTAAAAATACAAAATAATGAGACAAATACTAGAAGACGTCACAAACATTAAATACTAGCTGCGCTCCGCGGTTTCACCCGCGTTGCTCCGCTTCTGTTGGTCTTAGCGTGATGATATAATAATATAGCCTAGTCTTCCTCCATAAATGGGCTATCCAACACCAAAAGAATTTTTCAAATCGGACCAGTAGTTCTTGAGATTAGCGCGTTCAAACAAACAAACTCTTCAGTTGTATAGATAAATAAATTTAAAAGCTTTATCTAAATTCTAACCCTATAAATTATGAAAAGGTCCATTAAAACAGAAGTTGGAATAGAATTAGATCTAGGCTTATGATAGTAGCTTTCCCATTGTTAGGTTTAAAGATATCTAGATAGAATTAGGGCTTGTTATTTAGAAATACAGCCTTGTTTCAACCCTCATTAAATTTTCAATGCTGAATTATTATCTATATTTCAGATAATTTTAGTCTCTAATATTGTAGCACTTGTGCACTATCAAAGAATGGGTTTTGTTAGTTTGGATGCGCTAATCTAACGATTAAACTCGAACGATTTCAAATATTCCTTCACTGTTCGATTCATACGTAATCGCTTAAAATGCTAGGCTTTTGTGTAGGTACCACAGGCGTGGCTACAGCGGACTATTAGGTACTATAATATATTTTCTATCAAATCAGTTAATGTCTTCATTAGGTATTTGAAACAAAACAAAAATAACACACAGCACAAACTATTGAAACTGCCTTGCTCTATTTTAGGAAACTGTATTTTTTATTTTTACCATTATACACCATTCAAACAACAGACCATGCAATTGTTATAAAAATAAATGCATATATCACATAGCCTATGAACAATGCGTAACGGTTTAAACAGTTACCATAAAGCACATAAATTTAAATTCACTATACAGTACAAAATAATAATATATTTTACCTCTCTTTGTCTCAAAGAGTTTCAAAACAATTAGACCATTTCCTCATACCAGTAGAATACGTTTTAATCATTATTATAAACCCGTTGGAACGGCTGGAGTTATTTTGATGTATTTATGTGGACATGTACTGTTGTAACGACTCAAACTGTCTTTGTAAATTTTACTGTCAAACTGTAAATTTTCAACGTAGAATTCTAAAGTTTAATTTATAGACACAGGTATTTTAGGCTGTTAAGTCTGTGTAAATGTAAAAAAATGCATGGAAGAGCTTTTTAATAAATAATTAATATAGGTAGTAGGTAATACAACCTGTTTATTGTCTTCATTCTGTAGTTAAGAATGACAGAGGAAAAAGTGTCTATGGTACCTATTTTTATTTTGTTTATCTGTTTGACTGTTTCGAAGAGCACATAAAACTTATAAATATATACTAATTTTGCAGGCTTTAGCTGCCTATCTATCGTTTTGTAAAATGACTTTTCAGAAAAATAAACGATACACAAACTTACAAGAAAAAGCTATATTGTCTGTACTCATATCTATATATATCATCAAGCTATATAGGCTATATATTATCATCACGCTAAGACCAACAGGAGCGGAGCAATGCGGGTGAAACCGCGGGGAACAGCTAGTAGCTAGTTGCTCAATAAACATGATTAACAAACTCCCATAAAAAAATCAAAGCGCAAAGTTCAAATGAGCTTACAAAAAGCGAAATATACCGTTCCAATACCCATCCTGTTCATACGAGGTCTCTATGTCAAGTATGACACCAAAACGTACGGTCAACAAAAAATGACCTATAAATTTATTAAATTTCTTTTAGCCAATTAAAGCTGTCATGTTTTTGCTGTTAGCACTTCATTGTATGGAGTTTTTGTGAACGGAATTGGCACGAAGCAAACGAGCGACTTGTGCGATCAATTAAAGTCGAAACACGTCAGTTGTATGTTGGATTTCTTGATTTAATACTTTTACTTATTGTTAATTCTTCGTGTGTTCATTTATTAAATACAATGCAAAAATATTGTGATTAAAAAAACTATATTAATAAAATCATTTTTGAGTTCAAAATTATATAATTTCCAAAATTTTAATACATGATATATGAATATTCATAACAACATCACAAGTATACCAACATATTATCGTAAAACTTTAAAGTACTTTTTAACCGACTTCAAAAAAAGGGGAGGTTATCAATTCGGCCGGTATATTTTTTTATAGTTTTTAATACAGTATACCATAATATACATCTCTCTATATTCTAGGCATCTACCATATTATACCTACTATGCATCTACTAAAGTAAACAAGTCAATAATTACACTATAAAATTGTCTGTCTGTCAATTACTTGCCTCGCCTCGTATTAATGTATGCGTAGAGCGTTTGCAACGAAGACATCATTAAATCAGCTAATTATACGATTTGAAAGCGAGTACAGATAAAAAACTGACAAAATAACATTGTAATTGTGACATTGACTCTTATGCTTTTTAGGGTTCCGTACCGAAAGGGTAAACCGGACCCTATTACTGAGACTTCGTTGTCTGTCTGTCTAGAGGCTATATCTCATAAGTCGTGGTAGCTGGAAAGGTGAAATTTTCACAAATGATGTATTTCTGTTGCCGCTATAACAACAAATCCTAAAAATTAAAAAATATATATATTTATTAAGGGGGTCCCCATAGTACGGAACCCTTCGTGCGCGAGTCCGACTCGCACAGGTATGTACTAGTTTATTATCTGTGGTGATAGGTATAAACAGATAATGAAGAATTTAATACGACTTTTTCTATTTGTAGTGTTAATTAGCATCTGTGATATCGAAGAGAGATCTGGACTAGACTAGATTCTTGTTTAGGCTTTCTATGATATTATATGCTGTTTAAACGTTTATTTTTTACTAGCTGCGCTTCGCGGTTTCATCCGCGTGGCTCCGCTCCTTTTGGTCTTAGCGTAATGATATATTATACTTTATAGCCTATAGCCTTCCTCGATAAATGGGCTATCTAACACCGAAAGAATTTATGAAATCGGACCAGTAGTCAGTACCTAGTTCCTGAGATTAGCGCGTTCAAACAAACAAACTCTTCAACTTTATAATATTACCATAGAAGTATAGATAGTAGTAGATAGAGGCAGAAACTGATTTTCAACAACGTAATCTGTGTCTAATGTCTATTCCAGTTTTTAAGTTTCAGGATTTTTATGTATTTTGCAGGCTATGGTTAGCGAGTAGTATAAATCTATTTTCATCAAACCCTAAATTCGATAGGTGACATTGCAAACTCAAAATTAAATTAAAAAGCAAAAAGTTCACAAAGTGTTTGCTGTTTTCATTCACAACGAGAACATCGTACTTTTATTTCGTCGTCTAGTTTTTGTCCCCTTTAATTCTCTGCCCATTCACTTTTTATACAATGGCTATATAATAAAAAAATCGTTAAGTGCGAGTCGGACTCGCGACACTTAGAGTTCCGTACAAATAAGCTAGATCAAAAGATCAACTACAAAATAAAAGTTTTTCACACATTCAATTTATAACTGTGCCTTCTGATAGATTAGATAGCCTAAATTTTTTATTATTAAATATTATAATAACGGCAACAAAGTACATCATATCTGAAATCAATTGTCCATCTGATACAAGCTAGTGCAGACAGACGGATAGATAGACAGACCGCGAAGTTCTTAGTAGTAGGATCCCGTTTTTACTCTTTGGGTACGGAACCCTAAAAACTTAACGTTGGGTGGCAAGCGTGCAGTCACGGGTGGTTATTCGATTGATAAAAATAGATACAATTTTAACAGGTATGTCAGGTCTGTTTTTGATGTATTTACGCCAGAAAGAGCTATTTTTCAAGTGGATTCGAAATCACGATATTCGTTGTTATAAAAATTGGAATTCTATCTCGTTTTCATCATGATCATCAGCCCATTTAGGTTCCCACTGCTGGGACACGGGCCTTCTATGAGGGACGAGGGTACAGGCCATAATCCACCACGCTGGCCAAGTGCAGGTTTGCAGATGTCACATGTCATCGAACTTGATTCTTCGACATGTTCATATTATGTCGGTTTCCTCACAATCTTTTCCTTCACGCGTATTGTGATGCTCCCTTGACCAGATACATTGAAATATCAATCTATGTCCTTTTGTGGGGTAATGCTGTAAACATCTATCACTGATATCTATCGATTTTATTAGTTTTCACCGAGAATCGAATACAGGACACGTCACTCACGCATCAAGGTGTGATTACAGTAATTTTAATAATTTATCCGAAGTAGGTATACTACGATCATTCAATAACTTAAATAGTGTTTTTTTTGTCCTCTAATAAGAAGACTTAATTATAAATGCGAAAGTTTGTATGTTTGTTTATTACTCATTCACACAAAAACTGCTAAACCGGTTTTCATGAAATTTGGCACACACATAGAAGGTAACTTGAATTAACACGTCATATTATGATAGTTTTATCCTGGAAATCCCACAGGAACGGGAACAATGCGGATTTTTGTTTGGAAACGCGGGCGAAGCAGCGGGCGGAAAGCTAGTTTTAATATGAATTAATTACGTATTTAATACAATTAAAGACGTAGATACTTTGAGAATTTCGCATGATACATAATGATGTATCATATCATAACTGTCAATGAATGCATTGATAGTTAAAAAACACTTTCAAACCTGGTCATTAGCAAGGCCTCAAAACCGTGCCATATCAACAAAATCATCACAGTTGATGGTCACTCGATTATCATCACTTTCATTTCAGTGTGTTTAAAGCCTTTTGTTAACAATAATGTTGAGAAAGCGCTTTCTGATTGTATTGTTCTATATTTTTTGCAAGTCATAAGCGTAGATGAGTTTGCGTTTTTTGCGGACGTCAAATTGGATAAATATCGATTTCATGGTATTGAATGGATGCAATTTGAATTTTCACTTCTTTATAATGTAATAACGTTTTAAGCGTTTGATTTGAAGAGAAAAGGATCAATTCGATATATAAATACGCGTATCTAAAATAATATTGTGATAAGGAAAGTTTTGATTTTGATGATGTGTTTTTATTTCAGACGATTTACCTATTATAAAAGTAATTGATCGATTTATTTAGAAGCTACTTCTGTAATGAGTTAAACCTGCTATATTTTGCCATAAAAAATACATAAAAAAATTATACACAAAATTAAAGTTTACACCTAATTCTAAAAAGCATATTGACTATTAATTTGTTCAACTTTCCTGAATCACTAACTAATAAGTGAAGTCGGTTAAACAGAAAATAAGGTTAAATCTATCACATGGAGATCCAGTTAAAAGCGATCCAACTCTGATCAGTCTAGCGTAACTCGGATAATAAATGAAGAATGCAGACGGGAAGTTCAAATTATATATAGTAGGAATACAATAGACTGCATATTATAATGGTTATAATATTTGGGGATCTAAGCTATGAGAGTCGTGTATTGAATACTTTCACTTTCATTTTAAATTAATTAGAAGTGATTTAGATTAGGATGTGACAGATTAAATATTTCTTGTAGGTATATTATATTATATTTTATCTAAATTTAAATCGGCGTTGAATTTTTAATATTTTGTCCTCAATTTTATTTTGGGCAGGATGACACGTTTCCATGTGTGCATTATCTTTGAGCTTCATTATTTATTTATTTTTTTAAATAGCAGAGATGAGCAGTTTGTGTGATTTGAACAGTGATTAATATAAGTTTAGAAATTTGAAAATTATCCACCTAAGTAAAGTATTGGCTATATAGATAAGTGGAAGAATATATTCTGTCCCATTTTTTATGTCATATTTTACCGTAAACGAACAAAAAAATCTACAAAACCCTTTCATTAATTTAAATAATACTCAAGACGCACCTAACAAAGAAAGCAGAGACAAGACGAGCAGCAGTTAATATAAAACATAACAATAAAACTATTTAAAACACAGTCTGTCCAAAAAAAGCGGTGAGAAGGGAAAATAAAAACACTAATAATGGCGAAGTAATCAGAAATGGAAACAAAGCCATGGACTAAAGCCCTGGCAGACCGTAAACCTGCCTTTTTATTTTGTTAAAACAACGGCACCTACTGTTACAAATTAGTTCCTATAATCTACATATTTTGTATAAAAGGCAATGCCCTGACTGACATATTGTCAAGGTAAACTACGGGTGATGGAAGATTGGAATTTTCATTTTGTGTTTATAGTACTTATATTAAACGCGTAATTTTGTAAGAATGAATCGAAGTATGTTTGTTAATCATTCATGCGAAAATTTGACGAACCGTTCATCAAATTTAATCATATCTGACTGAGCCGAAATATTTATTTAAATTACCAACCTATATTAGGTACTTACAGGATAATGTTTTTAACACTCGAATCAAGCTACCCTAGTAATGTTTTTCCAATAACAAATTAAGTATTTTCTTTCCATCACATATTTTGCTACATATTCTTATTTGTTACATCGCATCCATCAAGAAATTCCAAGCACACATTCTATTAAATTCTTGGCTTTAAAATACACAAGAAATGTCTTCAAACCGAACACCACCACGCTTTATAAAGAATCTAAACAAGTATGCATTTTATTGCAAGCCAACGAAGATATTATAATGAAAAATTCCCAGCCATTCAAATTCAAATCACGTTGGAATTTAGTGTTTTATTACATGTCAATCCACGTTTAAATGCCTCAATTTAGCAACATGTGAAAAATTATTTTATTGCTTCCTAGCATATTCTTCTTAAACCGGCTACTCACGTACCTGCCGTAGGGGCAATATTGGAACAATCTCGGTTGGTCGGCGGTTGGAGCAAAATTGCCCCTGCTTGCCTATACAGATTAAGGAGCCAATTAAGGGTGCAACTTCAAAATTGCCCCTGCAAGTGGTAGGTGAGTAGAGAACAGCTGAAATTGCTCTGACCGCAGTGCAACCGAGATTGTTCCAATATTGCCCCTGGGGCAGGTGCGTGAGAAGTCGGCTTTAATGATCAAGATATATAAGGTGAAGTTAATCTAAGTGCATTTGAAGAAATGAATGCATTTACACATTTATGGCTTATAAAAGTTGTGAATAAGGTGGGAGATGAAAATAAATTGAACGAGCTAAAGCTAGTTTTGATGGCACCTGCGATCTACAGGTTCATTCGTTTATGGTTCATTGAAAAAGGACAGGAGAGCTCAGGTTATATTGGTTTCAATTTAACTACTTCGTTGTTACAATTGTTATTGTGATTGTGATTTGAATAGAATCAGTTTCGTTTATAATTGTTTATTTATCAGCCTCTTATGCGTATTAATTAAGATTTAGGATGGCTCTTAATATTCTGCGAGGAGTAGAATTAAAGGAAAGTTGTTTATATTCTAATTTTTTGCTTAGTTTCTTAATTATTGCCGCAATAAATTTACATTAATGAACTATATAACGCATTAATTTATACATAACATTAAAGATGGTTCTTGCAAAAATATAAAATGTCTTTCTTATTTTATTATCATTACTAATAACAAGCAATCAAAATAATGTTCGTTGTATTAATTAAAAAGCCATTTTTGTCAGTTTTATAGTTTCCGTTTTAGCATATTTTTGTCGTGTCCAGAATCAATTAAAAAATCAAGTTCATCCGCTGCCAATATCAAGGACAAACATCAAGATAAAAACTTTCTTTTGACAAAGCAGTTATCGAGCAGATTACTCGTATTTAGGTTACATTTTCCTGAGCATTCAACATCAACATCTATATTCTGTACAAATAATAAAATTGGAGTGTCCGTTTGTACAAATAACAGCGTTTCACTAAATGCATAATATGGACGTATACACGGTACATAGATATACCAAAATAGTAATTTTTACAATTTTTGTCTGTTTGTCTATGTATCTGTTTGTCACTGGAACGGCTTAACCAATTTTGACGAGACTTTCACTAACAGATAGCTGATGTTATATGGAGTAACTAGGCTGTTTTATTATGATATTTAATAGGGATCAGGAAATGTAGGAGTGAACAGAAAAATTAATTTACGCGAGTGCAACCACGGGACGCAGCTAGTTCGCAAATAAACAACATTAGTCACACAAAGACAGCTTATTGGTTGCGATTGCCGGGACAACGGTTTAAAATTGATATTCAATGGTAATTCGAGATAATATAATGCCCGGTGAAACCACCAAGAATGGGCTTGATTAAGTCGAAGCGAAGATACAATACTGAATTTTAAATTTCTCATTGTTGAAACTCTCTATACGCGCCACAGATACGTGAATGAAATTTAAAATAAAAACACACTTTTTTCCACCTCAAAACCTTACTTGGACTTATCAATGATCTAGTCTAGACGCAAATGATAAACATTCGCAGTAATATAGCTATCATTCTCATGATAAACTAGTTTTTGCTTGCTTAAATCTCTAATATAAATCTTAATTAAACCAGATTATAACTACAAAACAGACGTCTCATCCTGTCAAAGTAAAAAAAAATAGAATTCTAGTTTCTTAATTAGCCTTCAGCAAAAAATCTCAGGACATTTGTAGTGAGCGGACAAAGATAGCAGCATAGGAATATGCAGTTCAAAATTTATTTCTCTGCTTTTGACTTAATATGCCATTAAAATTATCATCCCTATTGTCTACTAGACAAAGTCCATTATTGTTCTAAATGTTGGTAAACCTGAGCGCGTTGTTCCGATACGAAACGAATTAACATTTTGGATCCATATCTCGCATTTATTAAATACAACTGTGGGCGTGTCTCAGGGATCTACATTTGGTCCTATTTCTATAATCGTTTTTGTTTGGATCAAACTTGGAAACAGTTAAGTTTGTTGCTAGGAGAAGTAAAGTTTACGGTACTGATTTAGCGCTTGGATAAGTTTCTGCATGAATTCAATTACAGTGGAGATCACTGACCCTACCGCAGTATGCAGCAGAGAATAGTCCAAGGAATTTAGAATATATGTTAGTAATTACTTACTCGGCTCGCACAGTTCTAATAGCGGGGACAGACCTAAATAACTCTATCTATAATATAATTTATTAGAGTTGGAATTTATAACCTCAATTATACTCATTACTTGGCGAATTATCTATATAAATTTTAATGAACGCAATAACATGTACCATAAATACATTATTTATTAGTTTAAGTAGAAATCAATACTGCTTCTAATATAAAATTCCAAGTCAGATTCTTTAAGGAAAACATCAGATACAAAGTAATAAACAATATAGTAGACCAAACAACTCACGTTACAACATCTAAACAACGGCTCATAATTAATAACAAAACTGGGTTACGAAATATTATAATGACGATAATCTATGCTAAGCACCAGAATCTGTATCACATTTACATAAAACACATTTCAATTCAAAAGTGTAACATTTATATATACGAGGAATTTCTCAGCACTTAGATATTCTGAACGACAAGTGAAACTTGCAATTCTTGACATGGGATTGCGGAAAAAGTTTTATTTCGCTAACATCGAAAGCAAATCGCCTAGTACCGGTTTGGTAAAAGTTGAGAAAAAACGTTCAAAGTCTTGATACACTGCTGCGTCAGATTCACGAGTTTAATGCCTTTGCGTTATTACGGCATCGTTTCAGACCATTGTGGGTCGTAAATGTGATTTTATATTCAGTTTAACTGTGTAAGCAAAAGCTCTTGACGCTAGGTTTATGTTTTATGAAGTATTCTTTGATATTAATAAAGTTGTTGAAAGCGTTTGGTGTCTTATCTGTTTTTTTCTTCAATATGAAGTGAAGGATTAGAAAGAATTACTACATCGAAGGAAACAGCGCTAGATTTATTTTTAGGCTTACGACTGTTACGTTTTTGGGAAGTCATAGGTATTTTATACAAAATAACTTAGGATCAAATGCAAAGATATCAAGTTTATTGTAGACAGTAATTAAACATAACCAATTGCCACCTTTTAACCCGATGAAATCAAATATAAAGTCTACTCAACTCATGCACAAAATATCTACGATACAGTAAGTCAATATTAGATATAAATAGCCAGATTAACTGTTCCTTGAGCAAATCATTAAAACTGCAAACAAAACTTCATTTGTCATAAAACAAGAAGGTAAATCGATTACGAGAGATGGTATTGAACCGATAAAAGTTACATACAGTGACGCCATTTCTAGACTGGAGTGGTCAGTTAGCCTTATTAGATGGTCTATTAATAGACTAGGTTTATACTCTTGTTAAACTTATGTTGATATAAAAATATTTAACGATCCTAACGGGTGCTTTGATGCTTTAGTTCTTGGTATTAGAAAGATGGAATTTGATGTTGTTGTTGATAAGATTATTTTTGTAAAGAATATTAAATACTTATTTTGATGTAAATGCAACATGAATAAAATTAATATGGTCTGAAATACGATATACGCCAAAAAAATACTTATAATTAAAACAATTGTAGATAAGATGATACCAAAATCGTAACTTATTTGGAACTCCTATTTCAAAAAAAATGTTCAATTTTTATTTGTTTGTTGAGTATAAAATGATTGATTGACGACCCACATTAATTTCGATTACAAACAGCTTTTCAAATCTCCTTTTTACTTGTCTTGTCAGATTTTCAATTTTATATCCCCAAATTTAGGCATTTTGCGACGCTACCGTAGCAATTATTGACCATTACCTTTAACTGTTACCATAATTGAGGGCTTAATGTTTCAAGGTATTATAATTTGCCTTAATGACTCTAGAACTCCTGGGCTCTTAACGTTTAACTCTTTGGAAAGGACCTGTAGTACTTTAAAGCGTTAAATCTTTCGTTGGTAAGGCAGGATTTTTTAGAAATGTGCTTACTGTTTAGTACCTATTGAGTCTTATGGTCTAATGATTTAATTTATTTCTTTGATTTGAAATTAATAGAAGTTCTTAATTAGACAAAAGACGTATTAAAATTACTTACTAATAAAGTTTAAAATATTTGTATTTGGAACGTTTATTTCTTAACTCGAGACATTTTTATTTGAATAAACTTTTAACAACTGCCTATTATTATTTCACTAAAATTCCAATCGAAAAGCCGTTTTTACAGATTTGGCAAGAATTGCATTAACTGATCTGTTTTAATAACTTTTTATCCGACGTAAAAAAAAACAAAAATGATTCTAATTTCGAAGCGTAGCTGTTTATGTAAAAAAATAAATTTTAATAACAAAAATAAATACAATAAAGTTTTTTATTTCGTATCTAACAATCTAACCAAATGAAGCATGATAGTATCTTATGAAATCTTCAGTAGAATGTGTTATTTCGCAGAACTATGAATAAATGCAAACATTATCATATTGGAATAACGGAATCGTAGAGAATGCATAATGTATTGTTTTTATTACGGTTTTATATTTTTGGACGATCGCTATAAAAAGATTATAAGAAATTTAATGTTATGTTTTTGATAAAACTCAATTAATTTTTTTAAGTTTTATGATATTTTTAGATTACACATAATGTAAGAGATCATGAGATGTAAGATGGGTATGTTATATGCCGATGGTATATAACGTAAGTATATTATTGTAAGGTAAGGAGAGCAATTATTATAAATTTATTCTATACATTTAATTCTTTGATTCATGATTTATTAGTATTGATTCCTTTAATGATGTAGGTACTTGAAATACAACTATGTAGTTAATCATAATAATATTATCATGCTACTAAAACATAACCGATTAAACCATTTTAGGCCATGAAAATGTGTATTCAACGAAAGCATCCCACATTTGACACCCCGAACTGTCCTACAATAATATAATATATCCCGAGTATCAAATACGATGAATAGAACGAATATAAGCATAGTTCTACAATATTCAAATTCATGAATATTAATATGCCTATGTTTATGGTAAACAGTTTATGCAATATTACGTTGCAGCTACAGTTATTTCACGGATTGTTTAACAGAAAACATTACGTCATGTAGGTGAAATGTATTTATGGGTACTTTTATTATTTATTATCTGTGAATAAAATCGAGTTATATTTTAACAAAGCGAGATATTCCATTTATGGTTTGAATGATATATACTTATTACTATTTTTATGAACTGCACTAGCAAAAATTTATCAAAATCCAGTTAATTCTTAGTTTTAGAGGTATCTCACAAGAAGACCACAAATTTAATGTTTACTTTTTTACGATGCTCATTATTAAACAGTAATTCTGAACTTAAATGTTATCATAAAAAAATAATGATGTTAAATCTAAAAAATCTAAAAATCTAAATTATTAATTTTTTCCTCATACATTTTAAATTATTCAATCCATACAATGACATGTCTAAACAGATGCATTCAAACGTAACAGAACATCATTAACGAAACTAAAAAACAGTTACGCATTTTTAATGCAAATTTAACGAGCGATAGACGTTAATACTTAATGTATGTATAATAGTAACCATAAAATAGAGCGGAACTGAATGTGTTCTGTGGAATCGAACCCGCGACCTCCAATCAACATTAAGCATGGCTTTTACCGCTACACCATAATTACTAATTTTAGGACTGGCAACACTGATTACGATGCTATAAGTATGCTATATCCATTTGACTTATAGTATTTTCTTGGGTTTGATTTTAAGCGAGTATCCTACTAATATTATAAATGCGAAAGTTTGTGAGGATGTGTGTGTGTGTGTGTGTTTGTTACTCTTTCACGCAAATACTGTACTGAACCGATTACAATGAAATTTAGCACTCATATAGAGGGTAACTTGGATTAACACATAGGATAGGTTTCATCTCGGAAATCCCACGGGAACGGGAAATATGCGGGTTTTTCTTTCAAAACGCGGGCGAAGCCGCGGGAGGAAAGCTAGTTGTACATATTTTAGAAATTAAAGATTTTAACGGATTTTCAACGCGATCTATTCATTATATTTTATCCTAACGTTTCGCAAACTTTGCAGATGAGGAGACAGATGTTATGATATTCGTTTGTTATGATATACCTAGTATTATTATCTTTATTATGCCTGTTTCAATTTTAGACTGAGATTTTAACACAACTTTTCGAGTTAAAAAAAATATTTTATCAATAGAAAGAAACCTACTTCAGAAACGAATAATATACACCTTTGTGAAATAAATCACTAGTAATAAAAATAACTTCAACTCACACAGGAAGAGCGTCTTTAAGACATTTCCAGTTTTTTAACAAGAAATTCATCTGTTTAGCATAACTATGACCAATTAATTATATTTCGGATATAAAACCAGATCTAGCGCGCTAGATCGTGCAATGACCTTATAGATCTTATTATAGATCATTATTGCGTAATTCAGAATGTATAATTTTTGTATTAATTTACTTATTTTTGGAGGAACGATGTATATGTTGACAATTACTTTGAATTATTTAAGTTTTTCTTTAATCCTACTATTATTATAAATGTGAAATTTGTGAGCTTTTACAAGAAAAGCTGACAAGTTTCAGACAATTATGAGTTGCGGTAATAAATTATAGCCTGGATTATAATGTCATAGTGCACACGTAAAGCCACGGACTGCAGCTAGTATTTTTTAACAACATTACATATTATTATCTAAAAAAATACGTTTCTGCGGTCATAGAAAAGACGCGCGTTTTTCAATAAAAATGTCGATTTCTTTTTTTTTTTGTTTATACTATTTTAAACGCGTTTTAAACCCGTCAAATGTGTACATAAACAAGCGAATTTGCACTTGACCGGATATACATGTATCGAACTTAGATACTTTCGACGCGTGACCCTAATCTCACCATTGAATCAAAGGAGGTCATCTTACGTAGTTTCTGAACGAGGAATTAAGTTTTCGAACGAATCTACTTAGATAATTTTAGAAAAAAAATTGATGATTGTTTTTATGTGTCTCCGAAAATATCTCTGTCAAGAAAATAATCACATTCCAAAAGTATTTAAGTAAGTATAAAATAAATAAAGTAAGCAAAGTTGATGATGGTGATAACATTGTATTTTCTATTTTTGGTACCAAAAAGAAAAGAAAGTTAGTTTATACTCAACCAACTTGTTAATCCCGAAAAAAAAGACGAAGTCACGATATATAAACAGATATTTTCTAAATGGAGACAGTGATGGAAACAGGTGATGAAACTAAGTGATGAGACTTTGTAAAAAGGTGATGAGACAGACCGAGACTTCATATTAGCCCTACCCTCTCAGCTGTATTAAACTATATACCGCACCAAAGTAAAGAAAGAACGATGGAAGATTGCTGCAAATGATGTATCGAAACGCAAACTTCAAAAGGAAGGTATTAAAACGTCTGTCTGTCAGTCCCACGTAATGCAAGTTGCCAAAAATGGTACATTTGGGTCATTTCGTTTACAGGGTTCAGTGACCTGACAACTTAATTAGTAGCCTGTTTATTTACTGCATTATGCCATTGGTGATTATATCAATTACAATTCCTTTGAGACGCGGTACTTTTTATTTGGAAGGAAGTTTATTTATCAATAAAAGTTCTGAATGACGATTTTGGCATATGGGTTATAGTAAGAATGTATGAATTGTAAAATAATTAAGATCACTTCTCATTTTTTTTTTCGAAAAAACTATAAATAGTTATAATAATGAATAGTAATATAATTTTGACTATAAAATATGATAACTGAAAATTCTTCAAGATCCATTTTTTTTGTGTTTTATTATTGAGAAAATTATTTCTAAAAATATACCTTATTGACATAAAAAATAAGTAAAGGCATAAAACGATTTGCATATCCATACTACAGAAAAATACCCACTTTTAATTTTACCAGCTACTTTTATAACTATATCGCATCAAAAAAATTCAAGTAAAACGAAAAACTGTAAATTGTGCATGCAAGTCAACCTAGCAACATTTTAAGTGGCCTGTTTTTCTGGTTCTCCACAAAGTCTGTAGGTACATAGGCACAGATAAACACAAAGATTAATTATATTCAATAAACATTTTAGTCAAGTTTTGTTAGCCAATTATGGAAAAAAAAAACACAACATAATTGAGTAAAAAAAAATTGAACTTCTTGAGTTTAAAGTAATAAATGAAGTAAGTACTTTCGATAATCGCAATTTTTAATAGAAAATACGGATTATTATAATTTTTGTATAAAATATATTATAAGACCTACAATAGTTATTTTGGACAAGTCCAGCATTTTATTTCGCACCAAAAAAATTTTACCAACTCTAAACTTCAACGAAAATTCATACTAGTTCATACATTTAAAAATAGTTATTTTATATGTTTTTAAACTTTACTACATTATCACTTCACATCGTTTTTAGATTTTAAGATTCATAAAACTTTTATTATCTAGATAATAGTTTACGCCATTTAAGATTCAATCTTCTGTTATATAGTGAGCTATAATATCTTATAGCGCAGTAGTTACTGGAACAAACAGGTTGTCAGTTCAATAAACATGGTCTATAAATTCAATATAAACATTTATTGCCCTTCCGCGTATTTGCACGGTTAATTTTTTCTTTTTGCCAAACTATATAAAGTGCGACTATAAATATCTCCGAAGTAAAGTCAACCGTATCCTTATTTATTTGAATCACGAAATTATTATTATTATTCATGTTTAAGACAAATTAAATTAAAAAAAAAGACGGGTTGCACTCCGGGAGTGCCGGCAGAAGTGAAAACTTGATTATTAACGTTCAGCATGTTTGATATTTTGGAATGGTATCCGTCTTACGCATGGAATATAAGGGCTTAAAAAAAAAAAAAAATCCGTCTTACGCTTTTTCGATCAGGCCACGTGTCCTGACGCGAGTTTAAGATTTTATACCCAACGCCGCTAAAGAAGTTTTCACTTCAAAAAACTAAACCACCGTCAAGTTGTTATCTGATCTAGTCAAGATTTAATTGGGAAGACATCAGCTTTCATATATAAAAGGAATCATCAAAATCGGTTCACCCTATCAAAAGTTCTGAGGTAACAAACCCAAAAAAAATTAATCGAATCGAGAACCTCCCCTTTTTGTAAGTCGGTCGAAAATATTGCATGTGCATTTCCGAAAAATACAATCTGTATTTTTCATAAGCGTATTTTTAATAATTCCTTTTTTAAATTTATTTATGACGATAAGATGACGATATAAATTCCTAATGTCAACAAAGAAAGTACAGCTACATTCCAAGTTTTATTGTGTCGATAAATTGAATAGAATATTTTAAGATAGTGCTAAGAGCTTATCCCTGTACCTACTTATTAAGTCTTGTGATAAACTTTTTTCTTCCATTTTATACTAAGCTTTTTCTTACCATGCAGTATCAAAAAACTTTTTCAAATCATCCAAAAACGAATTTTTATTTTTTTTACTTTTTTTCCTAAAATATTTTTGTTCCACAAAATTCCTTCAAATCCAAAAAATAAACTTTTTACTCCACCTACAAAAAATTAACATCCGTTTTTTTTAATTCTTTAAAACTCATCAGAAACTTACTCAAAATATTCCCGAACGCACGTCCACACAAACACTTAACAAACACAGCACACGTCTGAACCCGGCGGCGCCGCGGTACCAACTGGACCCGAGGCAGTACCTCCTCACATTATTATACCACCTATGCTAGTTTCCATCTTTCACTGACCAGCATGTGGGTTAATGAGGACCGATGCCAGCGCTCAGTTTTCTAAGCGTTTTCAAACGACGCGATGCTGCTAAGCTGTTATGCGCGCCTGGTATCCAAAATCAATTATGATTTAATTGGCTGGATTAATTAGATTTATTAAAGGTAAGAGAATTCAATAAGAAATTACTTTCAACCTACTTATAAACAAAAAAATAGGAAAGTACAATTTGAAATAACAATAAAATTATCTGTGATAAAAAAGTATACAAGGCATTAAAATACATCTAAATTTAAATTAATTATCAATGAAAATCAAATCATAGGTAAACGTAAAAAAGTCTATATAACAGATTTAAATATAGAAACCGCAATTTGATCGAGCCAACTATAATATAATATGAAAAAAGTTAAAAGAAAAGCGTGTGTGCCCAGCACATGTGTCATAAGTGCAACTTCTGGCAAGATTCAAAGATACTAAAATCGTCGCCTTACTCCATGACGTGACTGTGTTGCTATGACGCGATGAAATTGTACTCTCAACGCGCCTAAAGATGTTTCACTTCAAAAATATAAAAAAGACGAATGAAAATATTCAATTACCATCGTATTACGAAGTTTTAATTAAAAAATAAGTGTACTTTTTCGCTTTGCCAAAAAATGCATCAAAGTTCTAACTATTCCTTTCTCAATCTACCCTGTGACAAAGTGAAAAGGTTTTCGTTAATAAAATATAAACATAATACCGTGTCCTTATTACCACACAAATAGCAGATTTTATCAGAAATGCATTTTGGCAATCACGATCAAAATATTATACGCAAAGTCACCGTGATTATAAAACCTCTGAATTGAAAATTACGGACCTCTTTGATTGATTGACACCAAATTCATTAGGCGTATATTTAAAAAGAAATACTTGGCAGCCAGGAACGGAATCCTTTTATTATAATTCTCCAATTTCTTTGGTTTTTGATTGCAAATAACTGCCTCATGGATTTGCTTTGTACCACATTGTAATACGTGGTAATACAGTAGGTACTAAATGCTTATATGATAATAGTTGTTTTAATTATTGTTGTTAACTCATTGATGAGATTTCACATAATTTTGTAAACATTATAAGATTGAAAATGTCTTCATACCGAACATTTTCATGAACTAACTACTTATCAGCATGATGTGTAATAAAGAAGAAAGCCTATTATATTGAAATCCTTGAAAAATGTCAACAACAAATCGGAACGTTTCAATATTCATTCAACATCCATAATGTCTACGAACAAACCGAAAAAGCGTTTCATAGAAATAATACGTTTTTAAGGAGAATGTTTTTATCATACCCAGAGCTTCGGTAAGAGTGAAGTTGTAGACACTGAACTAAATCTTGTACACGAATTCAAAATCCGTAATGCCAAGTTAATTTTACCTAATCATCATCATCATCACCCCCCCCCCCCTCCCCCCACATTTTATTTCCTACATAACCTGCCTGGTCTCGAACTCCGACCTTATCGATTTGAAGTTAGGTCCTCACCACTGAGCCACCACTGCTTTTCCTTAATACAGTTCGAATAATATTAAACACTTCAAAACGAAATAATAAACTAATGTAGCATCTAATAAAAATGCTTAAAAACGTGAATGAATGCTTTGATTAATTAAACAAGGTGCGGGTAGTAAATCAATACTATAGAGTATAGAAGATTAATGATGCAGTTACAACACTTTTGTTAATTGAGTTTAAAATTTCAAAACTGTGAACCGGCTTTAAAGATAACAGTTAGGTGGAAAAAGTACATTGATTTTGAAGTGCTTAAATTATTATCTTATTTAATTGTATTGATATAATGATACGAATATGGAAATAATCGAATATACAGGGTATACCACTAGGTATATACCACTGTTAGTATACTAAGCTCAAAGGAGGTTATTAGTTCTGCATAGGCTGAGTACGTTAAAAATACTTATAAAACTCAAGACGCATTTTTTTTCAAATAGATGAATTCTTAAAACTCTATGTGTACACCCATAACAAGCAAGTACGTGGGCTATCGTTTAAGATTATTTTTTCATAGACAAAATGCTCACATTAGCGAAGCGGTATATGCCGGCTGCGCGAAGCTAAACAAGAAAACATGGATTTTCAGGAAAAATTTAGCAAAAAATTTTTGACGTAATTTTGTTGTTTAATTATATATTATTATTTACGTGTTCAGTGTATGCAAAACTACAAGCCCCTTCGCGCTTAGTATACCAATAGTGGGACACCCTGTATAGAAAGCTATAAATTATTTTTCTGTTCGTATAGGGATAATGTGCATAATCAAACACCTAGGTAGGTGGAATAATTCAATTGTCGAACCTAACGTACGGACGTAGATCAACTGAATCTAGTCAAACCAATCAGAAATCAAACTCATACCAGCTTTACATTATTTTAAATCTATACTTCTATATACTAATATTATAAAGCTGAAGAGTTTGTTTGTTTGTTTGTTTGTACGCGCTAATCTCGGGAACTACTGGTCCGATTTGAAAAATTCTTTCAGTGTTAGATAGCTCTTTTATCGAGAAAGGCTATAGGCTATATATCATCACGCTACGACCAACAGGAGAGGAGCCACGGGGGTGAAACCGCGCGGAGCAGCTAGTAAATTATATAAAAGACGATACAGGTGTGCTGACCAAATGTCAGAGTCAGTGCCTTTGGTAGTACTGAGCTAAAACCTCTTTTAGGAATACGGTAGATACATAATATTATTTGATTCTGTTCTCAATATGTTTTGCTATTCTGTGCTCTTTTATTTAACTTTTTCGCTTTTAATATAAGTTAGCTATTTTTTTGTATTCTAAAAAAAATGTCTATCCATCTATTTATCAACTAGCTTCGCTCCGCGGTTTCACCTGCGTGGCTTCGCTCCTCTTGGCCTTAGCGTGATGATATATAGCTAGCCTTCCTCGATGAATGGGCTATCTAACACCGAAAGAATTTTTCAAATCGGACCAGTAGTTCCTGAGATTAGCGCGTTCAAATAAACATACAAACTCTTCAGCTTTATAATATTAGTATAAATTAATTGTGTTTAGTTTGTTTTAATGTTTTCTGTTATTTAGCACCAACAAGGCAATATAAGTGAAGAAATCACAAAGTAACATAAGTAACGAATAAAATAAGGAATTAAATTGTGACCACTGTTGACCTACATTCACATTGTAAATATACTGGTGTAATAATAACTGTTATGTTTGTTATAAATGGTGTCAAAGAAAGGGTTTAACACGAAAACGTATTTTAAGAGAAAACAGCTAAAAATAATATAATGGCTAAAATACTGGTAAATTAAAATATTAAAGTTTTATAAGAATTACAACAACAACGAAGAATACATAAATAGGAATTTCCTTTTGTTGTTCATTTAATTTAAATTATCATAATTCGTAAATAGAAAAAGAGCGTGTGTGCTGAGCACATGTGTCAGAAACTTCTTGGGTAAGATTCAAGGATACCAAAATCGTCGCCTTACTCCATGACGTGACGGTATTGCCATGACGCGAACTCGAAATTTTGCTCTCAATGCGCCTAAAGAAATTTCACTTCAAGAAGTTTCTAAGGTCGTTAAAATTTTTACACTTATACAGGGTGTAATCGTTAAGTGTGCACAGGCGATTATTCCGTAACTATTACAGATATCAAAAAACTTTAAACTGATATCGAAAGTATTTAACCTAATGAGTAAAATGGCCATAATAAATTTTTAAAAATAAAACGAGAAATATCTAAAAAAATAACTTGAAACCCTCCCATACATTTAGTATGAGATACGAATATCCCATGTACATGGGTTGATCCAAAAGTAATGATAATCAATATTAAACAAGGTCATTACAGTTATAATAATTATGTAGTTCTCTAGATAGTCTTCTTTAAACTAGAAAATATACTTCAATATTTTTTTTCCTAAACTTAAAAAAAAAAAAAACTTTGACTTCATCCACAAAAACCCCTCCACGCGGCCATCACTTCGCTGTCGTCTTAAAATAATTTATTGCTAAGAAAGTGTTTCTTGTGCCGAGGAAAGAGATAAAAGTAAATAGGAGCTAGATCTAAAAAATAGGGTAGGTGTTCAAGCATTTGGAATGCCGATTTTTGAATGGCAGCCATCGCAACTGACGCTTTGTGATCTGGTGCGTTGTCTTGGTGAAACAGCGTTCAGGTCCGCAGTTTGCCATGTCTCTTTTCCTTACTAACCTACCGCAATCTTTTAATTTGGTCTGTTTAGTAAGAGCCCAATAAAGTGGCTACCTTTTTAAAATATTCCACCATAATTATTCCTTCAGCGTCCCAAAAAACTACCGCTTTAATCTAACCTACTGATTTTCACTTTGAATTTCTTCATCGTCACTTTGGAAGCTCGCATCCAGGACATTGATTGTTTTTTGGTTTCAGCATAAACATGGTGAACTCGGGTAACGTCCATGATCACAAAACGTGACAAAAAATTATCCTGATATCATTAAAAATTTAGAAATTTACCCTCTACATGTCGAATCGTTGTTTCTTCTTTTCGTCGGGAAACATTCTGGCACGCACGGTTCACATTCAAATTAATGTAAATAATTGGAAACGTGGCCTGTTGATATGATTTTTTTGTGATTACTTAGTGAATACATGAGCAAGCAAAAAACATTTATTTTATATTTTTATGTGCACAGGAAATACCCAATTATCATTACTTTTGGATCAACCTAGTACATTTAATATGAAAGATTTTAGCTTTTTCTTTCTTTTTTTGGTTTTCTGCTTTAATTACTTCGCAAATTTGAAGGGAAGTTCATTTAGAAACTGTAAATAGAGCTCCTCATTGTATTGCACAATGAGGACATCCCTTCGAAAATCTGCTATGAATACAAAATGTATGGGAAATAAAATGTATGGGAGCGTTTAATGTTACATTTTTGGATATTTCTCGTTTTATTTTTAAAAATTTATTATGGCCATTTTACTCATTAGGTTAAGTACTTTCGATATCAGTTTAAAGTTTTTTGGTATCTGCAATAGTTACGGAATAATCGCTTGTGCACACTTAACGATTACACCCTGTATGATAATAAATATATTGCGTGTAAAACTAAAAATATTACCACGGGACTACAGTGACAGATCTTGCGATATTAATGAATTGCCGTGTGCATATTACATTAAAATACGTGTATAACTAACAAGCATACCTTATAATTTATTAAAACTTGAGTCTATATACTAATATTTTATAGAAGAAACATTTGTATATTCATATGTATAACCTCCGGGGGTCCAGTTGTAGTGGCCCCCGCCGTGGCTTAGTAATATGGGATGTAATTTGTGTGTAGTTTGTAATGTTTTCACAAAAAACTGCTGCACCGATTTCAAAAATTATTTCACCACCAGAAAAATACATTATTCCTTTAGTGACATAGGTGTTATATTAATTTGTTTGTTTTTATCCCGGATTAACCCGGGCGGAACAGGGACGAACGGCTAGTCTTTTATGAAATAAAAATAATTATTTTTTAAAAATGGTCAGATCTGCAAAAAAATTATTTGGTACCAACCGGAAGGCACATTCAAATAAAAAAGAATAATCAAATTCGGTTCACCCCGTCGCGTTAATCAAATACCTAACTACTTAACTTGCCTAAAAATGGTCAAAACTGCAAAAATTTTAAATGGTAACTGGAAGGCACTTTCAAATAAAAAAAGAAAAATCACCTCGTCGAACAAAGCCAAAAAATATAGCCTTCGGGTAAAAAATATCTTCTGAAACGGACGTAGAAAAGTGCGACCATTCAAGAGGCCTACTTGAATAAATGTTTGAATTTGATCAGACTTAATTTACCACGAGATTATGAGACTTGCGTTCAGATGAGATGAAAGTCTGATGAATTATAAGATGTATAATTGAATAATGATCACGAACACACAAGCCAAGTGAATAGAAGCTAATACTATTCCCGCGCTTTTCAATCTGAAATTAGCACATTATACCGGGTGTAATCGTTAAGTGTGCACAGGCGATTATTCCGTAACTATTGCAGATATCAAAAAACTTTAAACTGATATTGAAAGTACTATGTAGTGAAGATATTGGAGTAGCTTTGCGAGTAATGTACATATACTGCTTGGCTTGTAAATATCCAGAACACACCACACAGTCAAGTGAAGCAAATTAATTTTCTATGTTTCATTTATGATCGACTAGCTTTCCGCCCGCGGCTTGCCCGCGTTTTGAAAAGAAAAACCCGCATAGTTCCCGTTCCCGTGGGATTTCCGGGATTAAAGCTATCCTATGTGTTAATCCAAGTTACCCTCTATATGTGTGCTAAATTTCATTGTAATCGGTTCAGTAGTATTTGCGTGAAAGAGTAACAAACACACACACACATCCTCACAAACTTTCGCATTTATAATATTAGTAGGAAGTGCCTACTTTAGCAAACTTGAAGATCAAGTAATTTCAATAGTTTTAAGACATAATCGTTAAACGGAATAGAATACACTTTTCTCAGTACCCTCAAAGTTTCAGGTTTAAATTCTTAAGCTGTTTTGTCGCCAGAATTATTTAATTCTACGTACGCATTTGCAAAATCTCTGTGAACTAGATGTGTAACTGTTAACCATTTGTTACTAGTTTTATTCTTTACGCCACGAATTTTGTTGTGAATTAATTGGACTTTGTTTTTTATATTGATGATATTATTATGTGTTTGATTGTTAAGGAAGTTGTTTGCAATAGCCTTAGCCTAGCGTAATCTTTTAAGCATATACATTATACAGTACTCCCAAATTAATAATGCGCATGCAAATCTTCGCTAATTGTCGTATTTCCGAAAACACTCGAATCATTGAATCGTAAGAGTCCTAAACAATGCACTTGCATTTTACACCTTGTTCAAAAGAAAATAGAAGTCAATTCACGGTCATTCACAATCAAAAACAAATCAGGCGGTAGGTGACGGTAGCCTGTCAGTCAAAAAACTCAAAAATCCGTCAGTCGTCTTTAAATATTGGTGATGACTGCACGTGTTCTCTCTGTGTGGAATTATACAGGGTTACTTGTAAAACACCGGCAACCTCGCAGGACAAGATAGCTAACATCATAAGTAACAACATTTGTTCTACGACTTTTGATAATTTGTTAGATTTTATTTTCATACAAAAATAAATATTCATTTAATTTTCCGTTTGAATATTATAAACTCTACGCCTCCCAAAAATTACGTAAACAAAAAGCGAACGAGAGGGGGAAGGGGGCGTCGCTTCGTCCATCCGATAATGAATAGAACATAGACTTACAAATGTTAGGAGAGTACAATAAAAGTTTAAAAAATCATTTAAAAATAATTTATTGCGTTATGCCAAAAGTCGTAGAACAAATGTTGTTACTTATGATGTTAGCTATCTTGTCCTGCGAGGTTGCTGGTGTTTTACAAGTAACCCTGTATATATAGAGCTGCTATTACATACCCTTCTTGGTTTTGTTTTTAAAGGTGAATTGAATTAATCGACGAAATGATTTACACAGGTGATGGCAGTAGGGAAAGTGAAAATGAAGAAGAGCATAATGAAAGTTCCGATGTATCTAAAATGTCAGAAATAAAGATAATCCCTGATTTTGATTGTTTTTATTTTTATTTTTTTGTAATTGTCATAATGTTGAAGAATGATCAGTACTGTAAATACTTTTGAACTGAGATTTAATGGTTAGATTTATATGGTTTAAATATAAACCTGTGTTTGAAAACCATATGTTAACCTTCTTTTCTTCCATCATTACACCAGCTTCAGTAAGACACTTTAAAAGTACTATAAAATTTTCCAAGTAAATCAATCCAACAAAGATATATTCGCAATCGTGGGGTTATCCTCGCTATTTACTTACAAAAATTATCGAAACAAAATTGTTACTTACAAATAAATATTAATCTCTTTTAGCACAAAACACATAATTTGACTAAATTATGCATAAAGAAAATTCATTTAATCACTCTATATACATATCATCTTCGGACGCTCCCGGAATATGACAGTTGCCGAACAGTGACGAAGATTTCTATGCGCATTATTACTTTTGGAGTACTGTACACATATATCTTTTGTTTTATTCAATGCAAGTTTTGATTATAGTGATACTTATCTTCCATCTAATAGGATTTCAATAAAACTTATAATATTATAATCTAAATAAAATATCTGACTGACCGGTTGGCTTGGTTGGTAGTGGCCCTGCCTTCCAAGCCAGAGGTCGTGGGTTCGATTCCCACCCAGGGCAAATATTTGTGTGATGAACATAGGTGTTTGCTCTGTGTCTGGGTGTAAATTATCTATATAATAATTTATTTAAAATTATATATGTATGTTTATCAGCCATCTAGTTTCCATAACACAAGCGAAAGCTTAGTATGGGATTAGATCGTGCCGTGTGTGAATTGTTCTGAAATATTTATTTATTTATTGTAATAAAGAATTAAAATGTGAAGTTAACATGTTTTAAAACTACAGAGTTTCTTGGCGGCTCTAACCCTGTAAAATGCTTTGCGAACCGCGCGCAAAAGCACTTCTCTAGGAAGCCTAGTTGAATTGAGTTTGAGTTTTAAATAAATTGTATTTAAGCATTATAATCTTCAGACAAGCCGAGTTACATTTTTAGTGTTTAAGGAAATATAGTTTATTAGTACAATTTGAACCCGTATTTCCATTTCTCATTGAGTTACAACCTCTTGCCATTCAGTATTTCTTACATTTCTTTTCAACCCTTATCCAGTCTACACTTCTTGACTAAATTATCTCGGTAAATAAAGTGAAGTCCCATGTCCCCTATTGGGGTAATGGGCAGATGCATTATAGGTAAGTACATCTGTTTCACTGATCAATTTTCTTTAGGGACAAGTAGGTGATCAGCCTTCTGCGTCCTACCAGACCGAGACATTTTTTTTCTTAGTCTCCACCGGGAATCGAACCCAGGACCCCTCGGTGTTACGCTCACGCGTCAACCACTGTACCAAGGAGGCGGTCGTCTACTATCTCGGTAAATACTAGAATACAATAATTAAACTATCCAATACATGACTAGGTTAGCGATCGGACCGAAAGTGACTTTCATTATTTAAGTGGGTGCATCTTAATGACGTCCATTTATGGCCACTACTCTCTCCTATCTGATAAGATTGTTTATTTGGAATTGCCTAAGTTTATTCGAGATTTACAAAAAGACTTAATTTAGTTAGTTTTCCTTAACACAAGTGAATAGAGGTTTATTCATCGCGTTTTAGAAATGCAAATGCTTCAATTTATACAACTAAGAATCCGGTGTCAAATATAAGAACGTAAACTAATTACTAAACCATTTATTTTTCTGTCTCTTATACATATTCAATTTAGTTTTCGTATCTAAGTAAGCTGCTTCATAAAAATATTTAAATCTATTATTCTATTATCTGTGCTTTGCTACTTTTGCTTGAACTTAAATAGTGCACATTTTTCTGATCGCCACATCAGAACTCAGAAGTCATCATCAGAGTTTCACATTAGCATATCCTATTAAAAGTGTAAAATTATGAATTGTAATACAACGTTTTAAATTGTGTTTATTTTTCCTTGTATTTCATAATACATTAATAACTAGCACCTTCATGTTTTCAGCAAATATACTTTTATTGTAATTAAATCATCAAACTAAACTATTATCACCAATATTCATTACCACCACGCTAAATGGAAACATGCTCACACCACTACATAAATAACTATAACAACGTGACTTAGCTAAGCCGTGGCTAAGCCTCTAGGAAATAGCAAAAGCGATAAAGTTCAATACAAAGGATAACTGTACATGCAATATACATTGCTTGCTCAGCTCCAACAATTTGTCCATATAAATCTGCAACAACCAATGTATACCTATGTGAATAATCGAATTTCGATTAGGTTACTTCACACTGACTGCGTGTGCTTATAGTAAACATAAATGCGAACGTTCGCGCAAATAAAACTTAGTATCTTCTTGTGTTTGTTTTACGCCAGTATAAGATGTAAGCATTTATTTAATTTACGGTCTTACTAATAAAATGTAACCCACTCGCTTTGCAATGGATTAGTTATTGCAATTTTCTGTCTTGTTTTTATGATTGACGTTTCATGTGAGCAAGAGCAGGAAACAACTATGGTAGAAAATGGTAGAAATTTATCCATTGTTTAACTTTTTATTAGTAAGGCCGTTAGAATTTTAGCAACGCTGATCGCTTACCTTCAGGCGTCGCGTCTGCATTGTTGCCTCCTCTGTCATAAATAAAATAGAAGTCAAAGATTTTTAAATGAATTTTAAATACCATTTAATCATTATACGTCTCCCAGTAACAACGTTCGCCGTAAAGTGCCGAAAAGTCGAAATAAAAAATACATTGATTATCATCTGTTTTATTTATTTGTTACTGCAATATTATATTCATCCGGGAGACCATCAAAATTATGTCCTAAAGCTATCCATTGTAGCCACCTGTATTTTTCGTTATTACTTATTTCACCAGATCTCTATGTACCTATTTATTTAAATTAAAATAGTGTGGACTTGGACGAATAAAATTATAGACCTTATTTTACTTTTATAAAAAAAAATACAGCTGCTCGATTTAACAGTATCTATAAAAAGTCTAGTCTAATGAAGCTTGGCACAGGTGAATTCAGACCTACAATAGATTAAAAACTCGTAGCTTTTAATATTAAACTTCTGTATTTGTATGTCTGAATATTTTTGCTGGGTTTTCTTCTCGCTTTTTGTAGCTTTTTTCTAACTTATATAATACGTAGGTATATTACTTGTCAGGATTTAAACTTTAAATTGAGAAATAAGACGTAATAATATTTCTACTGGCGCCGTTTTTTTTTAAATAATTTTATCTTGACACAGACATTTATTTTCCAATATCTATAGAAAATTTTATTGTTAACTGGATTTCGCATAGGCATAGACATAGAAAACACGCATAGTTCCCGTTACTGTGGGATTTCCGGGATAAAAAGTAGCCTAAGACATAGGCTACTTTTTCTAGGTCTTCAACTACCTATATACAAAATCTCATTGTAATCGGTACAGTTGTTTTTACGTGAAAAAATAACAAACATTCATCCATCCTTATACAAACTTTCGCGTTTATAATATAGTAGTAGCATAAAGATTATATTTAATATACTACGTATCAACCGCAGCACGTCTGTAACCGCCTAACCAAAGCTCCCACAATTAGTTTGGTTTAGTTTAATTGAATTTAACCAAACCGTCAACAAGTTAGCGCTCCGGTTAACTTAACTGAATAGTTTGAACAGCTGCTATCTCGGTTAACTAATCTGTATTGAACCACGTTTGTATTGGTATTTGGTAGTTGGGAGTTGCTACATGATCGCATCGGACTTCGGATCGACGAAGTCCGATCAATTTTGTCGAGTTTCAATTTTGTTGTTTTAGTTACTGTATTACTACTACTATGTAGTTTGTATAGCTTAAATAATATGTAATGTACTTACGACGATGTTCATGTATGCATTTAATTTAAGCGGAGAATGCTGATTCTATTTACGCTGTAGGAAAAGTATTGTCTTATCTGTACTGCAATTTTGACTGTGTTGATAAATTGTATGTGTTTACTGTTTACGTTTTGTAGCTTTGCACAACCGAACAATTGAATAAAATCTACGTTGATACACGCTTGATATTAAACGCTGATAAGGCTATATTATCAATGATAATTTATCATGGCTATACAGGGTGTCCCACTATTGGTATACTAAGCGCAAAGGGACTTGTAGTTTTGCATACACTGATCACGTAAAAAATACTTAAACAATAAAATTACGTCAAAAAATTTTCTTCTCTAGCTTCGCGGCGTCTTTCCAAACTATACAAGGCCAGCACGCAATGGTGTGAAACTAATCACGTATAGTTTGGAAATAACTTATTTACAAAGTTCTTCCAATCTATACAACAGTAGTACGCAAATACTCGCGTATACTTTGTAGTGAAGTAAATAAGAATAGCGCTCCAAAACATACAGCGCCAGTACGCATGCGGACTAATCGTGTATGTTTCGGAGTA
>CAJQZM010039686.1:35236-45789 GCA_907164665.1 Colias nastes
CGCCAGTACGCATGCGGACTAATCGTGTATGTTTCGGAGTAAGCGCGGCGTCTTTCCATTGCTCGCGTTTATATTATTGTATTGCTGTTTTGAAATCTATTATTAAAATGCATGTGTATTGTGTATATAATGTTGCGAACTGATCGTATATTTTTTGTATCGAGGATGCTTGTGTCTTCGTTCCCGACTATACTGCACGACTTACAATTGACAATAGTGCTAAAATGTAAGAATCTAATAAGTCCAGAAGAAGACGGTTGCGAGGCGACGGAGCCCCGCTTCGCGGGGCTCCTATTTTTGTATAGTTAAAAAAAAACACGAACCTAACCTAACCCATAGGTAACCCTTATATCTGTTACCTATTTATTTTTCTAAGCTTACCTAATAATATTTTTATTCCATATTTTACTGAATCAATCAAGAAGAATAAAAGTAGATAGATATAGCTGTACAAGTCTTTGATTGCCTATATATTTATTATTTCGCTCAAGCGTAAGCGTTAGTAGGTATATTTAGTTATACATATTTTGCGTACTGATCGTGTATAGTTTGGAACGAAGAAGCAAGCATCCGCGTTACAAAGTATACACGATCAGTAGGCAAAATTCGTGTATTTTTTTTTTTTTATTTATTTAACATAATATTAATTCTTAGATGATATAATTTACATTGATGCAATCATAAACTCATTCAAGTTTTTCTGTATTTATTGTAATAACAAACTTAAAAACAGCATTACAAAGTATACACGAGCAGTTTCCTATGGTTGCGTTCTGGCTATGTATAGTTTGGAAATACGCCGCGCCGTCTTTCCATTGCTCGCGTTTATATTATTGTATTGCTGTTTTTAAATCTATTATTACAATGCATGTGTATGTAATGTTGCGTACTGATCGTATATTTTTTTATATCGAGGATGCTTGTTTCTTCGTTCCCGACTATACTGCACGACTTACAAATTAACAATAGTGCTAAAATGTAAGAATCTAATAAGTCCAGAAGAAGACGGTTGCGAGGCGACGGAGCCCCGCTTCGCGGGGATCCTATTTTGTGTAGTTAACAAAAACACGAACCTAACCTAACCCATAGGTTATCCCTTATATGTTACCTATTTATTTTCTTAAGCTTACCTGATAATATTTTTATTCCATATTTTACTGAATCAATAATAATAATCAAGAGGAATAAAAGTAGATAGATATAGCTGTACAAGTCTTTGATTACCCATATATTTATTATTTCGCTCAAGCGTAAGTGGTGTAGTAGGTATATTTAGTTAAAAAAAAACACGAACCTAACCTAACCCATAGGTAACCCTTATATCTGTTACCTATTTATTTTTCTAAGCTTACCTAATAATATTTTTATTCCATATTTTACTGAATCAATCAAGAAGAATAAAAGTAGATAGATATAGCTGTACAAGTCTTTGATTGCCTATATATTTATTATTTCGCTCAAGCGTAAGCGTTAGTAGGTATATTTAGTTATACATATTTTGCGTACTGATCGTGTATAGTTTGGAACGAAGAAGCAAGCATCCGCGTTACAAAGTATACACGATCAGTACGCAAAATTCGTGTATATATTGTAATAACAAACTTAAAAACAGCATTACAAAGTATACACGAGCAGTTTCCTATGGTTGCGTTCTGGCTATGTATAGTTTGGAAATACGCAGCTTCGTGCAGCCGGCATATACCGCTACTCTAATGTGAGCATTTTGTCTATGAAAACATAATCTTAAACGATAGTTCACGTGCGGGTGGCAAAGTAGGGCGGGTTGCTTGTTATGGGTGTTCACAAAGAGTTTTAAGAATTCATCTATTTGAAAAAAAAAATGCGTCTAGATTTTTATAAGTATTTTTTACGTACTCGCCGTATGCAAAACTATAACCTCCTTTGAGCTTATATTAATGTAGAGGTACCTAATTACGACTCTCGAATAATGTTTTTTCGAAAGATATTTTCTATAATCAGTGTAGAATTTATATAGTAATGTCATTATGTGACTAATCTTGAAACGGGGATTGAGATTTATAAGAAGAAAATTCACAGCCTTTAATTTATACTCAAGCCAATGCATTGACCGATATTCTGAGCACGGTTTACTTCTGAACAAAGGCGGTTATATGATTTTACGTGTATATGCGAAGTTTAAAGAGAAAGGCAGGTTGGTAAAATTATGTGGAAGTTAGTAAAGGTACGTATCGTGATATTTGTTAAAATCCACTTAGAATATTGAAGTATATTAGTTTTTACACGGCAGATTTAGTTCTGTTTTGTGATACTAAGCAATTTTTTACACGGTAGATTTAGTTCTGTTTTGTGATACTAAGCATTTTTTTACACGGTACCTAGATTTAGTTCTATTTTGTGCGAAATTTTTAAATAATGAATGAATGAGAAAGATTATTATTATGGCCGAATTTTATAAATCTTAGCAATAAAATGCTTATGGAAATTTGAAAAATTATATAAATATAATCGATTGCGGATCATCATAGGTAGTCGTCAGACGTCGCCCGGATAAGGTAAAATTTAAAATTTATTTCAATTGAGCTTTTCTAAAATGGTTAAAATTAGTGTATCGCACTCCAATTTCTAAACTAATTAAATCCTTGCTTCATCGTATCTTTTGTATTATTTGAATTTTATTAAATCTCGTCACTCGTGACATATTAATCTTCATAATGCTGTTTGAATTGTGTTATAGTAGGATAAAAAAATCATATTTTGTTTATTATAATGTTACTCCTAGTAATATTTTTGGCCATCGGAACAAAATTGCTATTATTTTCGTAAGGCGTCTAACAATCTCAATACTAGAGCTTATAATTGATGAGATTTACAGGGTATTCATTAAATTTAAAACGAATTATACTTTGCTACTACTTCTATAGGAAATTGGTTATAATTATTATTTGAGTTGAAAGTTTGAATGTTATAATCGAATAGTTTAATAGTTTCAATAAAAACAGTAAAGGATCAATAAAAAAATGTAATTAAATAAAAACAACAATATATTACATTAAAGCTTTTAACACCCAAAAAAAACCACAAAGTCTTCCAAAAGATTTATTTCTGTTTCCCCAGAAATGCCTCCTGTATCTGTTCTTTCGTCAAGCCCTTGGTTTCTGGCACCATGATGAGAGCAACGACAAAGTCCACAACAGCGAATACAGCAAAGCAGTAGAAGGAGCCGTGGACTCCGAAGTACTCCACCATGAAGGGGAAGACCGCCAGGATCCCGAAGTTGAGTAACCAGACCCACTCCATGAGGACCATGGAGGCTATACTTTGGACCTGTAAGAGATTATACCGTTAGTGATTAGGCTTTAGTGAGAAGTAAATGATGATCAGTCAGATGACAATCGGGAAAATGTGATAATTTTTCAGAATTCATTCAGGAGCGGAGCACTACGGGTAAAACCGCGGAGCACAGCTAGTTTGTAATAATATGTTACATTGATGTATGTTATATTGATTTTATCGGTTCGGTAATATTTAAGGTGTACAACCATCTAGAAATCATTACCCTCCTATGGACAGTCGGGTAAAAACGATAATTTTTCAGAATTTATTTCTTTGAAATTAACATAATATAATTAACAATTTTTAATTAAAAGCCAATTGAACACACATGAAGTTTAATTACCAAATCTTCAAAAGTCACAGTAAATGTTGTGTTTTTATATTTCAGTGGAAACTTTGCTGATATCTGTAGTACCTATTTTGTTTTTTAATTTTAAGAAACACTGTATAGTTTGTATCCCAAAGATAAATAAATAAATAAGTAATAACATACTTCAGATATAAAAACTTCTCCCATCAGCAAATACGGTATGCTACCAGCTCCAAAGGCGAAAGCGAAGCAGTACACCAAAATGAGCACTGCGCTCACCCACGGAGGGGCTATATTGGTCTGCATCAGGAAGCCCATGCTGAGCAGGCAGAGGCAGACACCAATAGCAGATGAGAGGAGTAACGGCTGGAATTTAAATAAATAGTAGGTAGTTCAAATAGTTGCTTGGTGAAGGGATTTTTGATGGTTCTTTTTTCTTGAATTTTTACCGAGGGTCAAAAATATGTTTAACCCATGATATATTACAAACGTAATGAAGATAATTTGATGAATATTATCAAAATTCTACATGTTTGCTTATGTACCATATTTTGTATTTTATCGCGTTGATTATCTGAGTAATGTTGTTGAACTATGTAAAAACTATATTGTTAATGCTATTTACCAAATAAAAACAGCTAAATAATAAAAACATATTTAAAAAAAATTACTTTTGCTAATAAAGTGACGCAAAATATTTGAAAAATTCAAGTCCTTAACGACAGAAGTATTTTTTTAAATTTGAAATCACATTAAGCATAAAACTTCCAAATCTTACCTTCCTGCCGAACCTATCAGAAAACAGCGCACAGCTCAAGCTCCCAGCCATTAAAACACATGCTAACATGACAGAACACATGTGTGAGGAGAGACTTGGAGCAGCTTTCGTGAAGATGTCCTTGGCGTAGACTTGCACTGGTACTATGCCCATCGTGACCTGGTCAGAAATAGGAAACAATATTAACACTATAAAGAGTAAGTAGTGTTAGTAAGCATAGAGGATGGTAGTAAGTAGTTGTGTTAGTAAACACTAAAAAGGTATGTTTTTTTGAATATGAGTTAGAATAACAAACAGTGGGACAGTACGAAATATAGATACAATGAAAAAGAAGACCTTAAAAGTGATAAAGAATATGAAAAATATTAGCTGAGCTTCTTTGGACCATCCATAATATTTTATAAAATTACTCCTGATGTAAAGTTAGGTTTTAATATTATAATTTGACGGAAAAATGACAAAGCATTAATTATAATGTGTATTAAGGTCTCTTTACTGTATTTTGATAGTAACTAACCTGCAATGAAATTACTAATCCTACAGTAATAAATGCTCGTCGCGAAGAAGGTGACACAACTGAAATTAAAGATATTCAATCATTATTTAAAAGATACATGTTTATCCTATACTAGCTTCTGGCCCCGGCTGTACGCGGGTAAACAATTTTAGTAAGTTTCAATTGTTAATATTCCAATCAAAGCGAAAATAATCCATTCAACAAATAACTCTCTAGATCCATATTTATTTCATTTATATGTATCGAATTGTTTTGCTAAATAAGATACTTACATAGCATTTTATACGACGGCATTCTCTTGTGTTCGGCTGAATCATCGTTTTCAGCATTCAAGTTTTCTTTCTCAGCTTTTTCTACTTCGCTTTCTGAAAAGGGATAATCAGGTAATGATTCAAGTAGGGAATTTGTATTTAACCTACCAAAAATAATCAATTTATCATCATAATATTGTCTCTAGAAATACTTAATTTATATATTATGGCTTGAGCAAGTAACACAAAAGTACGGTCTGGAGTACAAGTGAAAACTTATTCCTTTTAATTTTAGTACAAAAATTAAAAATTTCATAACATTCCTATGTCGGTGACGAGAATCCATCCCTCTCCATTCAAAAATAAAAACAACTTTTGAACATTTACTACAAGATAGGTAGTATGTTATTATTAGTCTGTGGTGGAACTATCACGAATTTGGCCTTCTCTTTTATTTTTAAAGGGTTTATTAATAGAAACATTTAAAACTTCTCAATGAAAAATGAAGTTACCATTAATAGGTACAAGTTCCACTGCGGGTAATAAACGTTGTTTCAGTCTGGAAAGTTCTTCCATCACAACTTTTGAGTCTGGTTCTTCACCTCTGTAGTGGGCTATTGATTGACGTGCTTCCTATAAAGAAAATTAAAAGCATTACTATGCTAGTATAAAGAAATGTATTGAGATGAATAAGCATTATAATAATATATTTATTGACTGGTTTGTAAGGTTGATTTCATATCTTACAAACCATAAAAATATTACGATTTTAAGACACGTGGTATCAAATACAAAATGGAGTTTCTTGCCGGTTCTTCTCCATAGATACTGCTTTCCGAATCGGTGGTAAATGGTAATTTTTTATGACGATTCAAAAGTGCTTTTATAATAAGTCTAATTTTATAAATAAATGTTTGAGCTTGAAAATGAAATTTTTAATACATCTAATCAGCAGTTTTCTCGAAACTGTATCAAACATCAACTTCTGCTAACTTTTGCGTTTGTAATTGAGCAAAACATAAACGTACCATACAAATAATATTTTCTTAATTGAATTATCTACAAATATACTTACTTAAAGTAATACTCAAAATAATCCGTTATAGATATACTCACATCTTCTCTATTCTTCCTCATCAAAAATACTGGGCTTTCTTTAACTGACATGAGCAACGCGATATAAACCACACAGAGAGCAATACAAGACCAAATTGTGTATCTGTATGTTAACACCCAACCCATGATGTATGAAACCATAGTACCTATACAGTATGATGCAATGGGTGCTGAAATCAAATATTTTAAATTAAATGATACTACCATAAAATAATACTACCATAAAATAATACTACTATAAAGTAATGATAATACCAAAAAAAGATTAAGTTAAAAGAGAAATAACACGCTATATTAGCTTCACCTGTATGATGGTAACTTATGACTCGATTTTGAGCCACTTTAAACGGACAGATTTAATTCAAACTTTGCATGTTTCAAGGATCGGTGACAATACAATAATATTATCATGAATTTATTTTAGTTTATAGATACGAGATAACAAGAATAACAAGGCAAAACTTTATGGTGCTTAATATAAAGCATGTATCCATTCTAGTGTTCCATCTAGCGCTGTATATTTTTAGTTTCGTCAGATGACATTATTAATAAGCTCTGCAGCGAATTTAATTTCGAGTTTTAATGGTAGTTGGACAAATGCCTTATATTATGGACGTCTATAGCAGAATATTATATATTAATAATTTTACCTGATCCCAGAGCGCCTCTAATGGATTCTTCAGCGATTTCAGATATAAAGATAGGCGCATGAACAGAACTAGCTCCTACTGAGAAGCCAGTAACAAATCGTGCCACAAGTATCACGACAGTTGATGACGTCATGTCTATCATGAGCAATGATAACTGAAATATTAAGTTCATTTGAAACATTGTCGTGTTTACCATTAATAGAGATTTTCTTCTTTTCAAATTATACTTATTTACTTTAGGGACAAGAGTGCATTTTATGGATACATTATTCTGATTTGTTGATGTTTTTGAAAAATTGACTGACCGATTGGTTTAGTTGCCTTCGAAGCTAAAGGTCGTAGGTTCGATTCTCAACCAGGGCAGATATTTGTGTGATTAACATCATGTTTGCTCTGTGTCTGGGTGTTAATTATCTATATAAGTATTTATTTAATATTATATATTATGTATGTTTATCAGCCATTTGGTTTCCAAAACACGAGCGAAAAGCTAAGTGTGGGATCATATCGTGTCGTGTGTGAAAAATGTCCTGAAAAAATATTTATTTATTATTATTATCAAGAAACCTAAAAATGAAATTGTATTCTTGATTGTTTTCCATAGTATCTCATATTTACAATTTGATAAGGAATAGGAATTTACACAATACCCACGTGAAAATAAACCTGTTTGGTTTCTCGCACCGGGGAAGGTACCACACCCTCACAGAATATCGGCGCCATAGTGACAGTTTACTGTCGCGTTCCGTTCGGTGAGTGAGGGGTCCGGAGGCCCACATCCCTTCCCATCCCCAACCTATCCTCTCCTTCCCTATCCTCATTCTCTCCCATCCTCGCCCCTTCTCCCTAAATCCTTCCAAATCCCTTTAAGGACAGCAAGCAACACATCCACTTCCCAGTGGAGTGGATGCTTATGGGCGGCGTGTATCGCTTAACACCAGGCGACGCGTCTGCTCGTTTGCTATCCTATAGCATAAAAAAAAAAAAAAGTCGCCTACTGGAACACCAATAATCCTGAAACCCGTTTTCCTTGGTCACGGCATCACGCGTGAACGGGTGGACCGATTTCGATAATTATTTTTTTATTATATTCCTTGAAGTACAAGGATGGTTCTCATGTAGAGAAAATGTAAATATGTACCACGGGCGAAGCCGGGGCGGACCGCTAGTCATATTATAAATGCGAAAGTTTGTGAGGATGGATGTGTATGTTTGTCACTCTTGTACGCAAATACTACTGAACCGATTACAATGAAATTTAGCACACATATAGAAGGTATTTTTCCGGATCGGGAATTATGCGGGTTTTTCTCTGAAAACGCGGGCGAAACCGCGGGCGGAGAGCAGCTAGTTCCTTATAAAACTCACCAGATACGGCATGGCGATCACCAGACCACCTTTCTTCCTGCCCAACCCGTCGATCACCATACCAGCACATGCTGTTCCCACCAAAGCGCCTAGCGGTGGCAGACTGCCCAGTAGCGACGCTTCCATACTCGTCATGGGGGCTGATAGTAATGTTGTGTTTGGACTAGTGTAGTACGATAATGTGTACGAGGGCCAGACGCAGACGATCCCGGATATGAAATAGCCGAAGACACCTGCAATGCACAGACAATACGAAGTTCTCAGCAAACATCCTACTAATGTTATAAATGCGAAAGTTTGTGAGGATGTGTATGTGTGTGTTTCTTACTCTTTCACGCAAATACTACTGAACTGATGACAATAAAATTTAGCACTTTAGGATAGGTTTTATCCTGGAAATCCCAAGGGAACGGGAACTATGTGTACCTATGCGGGTTTTTCTTTGAAAACGCGGGCGAAGCCGCGGGCGGGAATCTAGTAATGTCTGATTCTTAAAACTATCTTTCCTCTTCGTCAATTTTGTGTTTTCTTATTGTGTGTGTACCTTATTTCGGAAATAAATGTATTCATTCTTTCTTTCAATGTACATAGTACATTAGTACAGCAGCTGAGATCAATAAATATGTAAGGATCTTTCCTAATTTTGACAGATAGAGTGGTTCAAGAGGAATGTTTTAGTATATAATTTATTAGTTTTTAGAGAAAGCGGGTGAAGCCACGGGCGGAAAGTTAGTATTATATAATTAACTAGCTTACCGCCCGCGGTTACGCCCGCTTTGTCTAAAACCTAATAAATTATATACTCAAACCTTCCTCTTGAGTCACTCTATCTTTTAAAAAAACCGCATCAAAATCCGTTGCGTATTTTTAAAGATACAAAGGGACATGGGGACAGAGAAAGCGACTTTGTTTTATACTATGTAGTGATTGTGCATAAAACAAATCGTGAATGAATTTGTCTCAATTGATTTATTGTCTGAAACTGAATTTTTCGAACAAATTATCCTCATATTATAACAATCACAATCAAAGCAATTTACGAATGGCAAATATTTGAGATAATTATTATTAAAAGTTAAATCAGCACAAATAACGAATTTCTGTTAACAATTTTGGCGAGGAAAATTCTATAAATACCATAAGTATTTGAACGCTATGAAGGTCGTTTTTATTTATATTTTCTTAGTATTAAATAAATTATCTACATAAAACAATGTAGAGACAAATTTAACGAGGACTTAATTTTTACGTCACTGTGTGATAATGTCAAATGGGTATTAACTATTTAATTATAAAATAACAAACATTACAATACTATCAAAGATTTTAAAGATGTTAGCAACTCACAATAACTGTCCACTTACAGTATTAAGTGATTTTGTGTTTTTTTTTTTCTCAATAAATAGTTAAATTGGCTTATCGGCTTAGCTCGAAATAATAAATTATCGATTCTTACAACCTGATAATGTTTTATCACTAAGGCACCAATATATACAGTAAGGAAACTTCATACAAAATGTTCGAAATGGCTCCCCCCCCCATCAAGCGTGTTTACAAGGGTATTGAGGGGGATCGATAGTAGCGGGTGACACATCCACAGATTTTGAATATAGTATGGAAAAAAGTTTAAAGTGATGTCAATTCACATTAAATAAATATCGATTGTTTCAGTTTGTAGCCCTTTCAATAAATATATTTGTAAATACCATATCTGACTACAAGTTAAAAAGAGACTATTTTTTAATTTCTATAGATATGGCAGTATGAGTTTTATATTATGTTGACATATTTTCTATCAAAATGATAGCTACAAATAGTACCTATTAGGAGTCCAGTCTGTTTAAAGATCGCATTTATTTTTTACGCAATCTAGAAGAGCACGAAAATATAAAAAAAGGAAACCTTAAAAAAATCTTGTTTAAATTTATGTGCATAATTACGTAAATATTAGGGAAGAAAAAGATAGATATTATAATTATTGTATTTTTATCGATACGTGGCGTCTCCACTTTGTCAAGCACTAAGCCTGTCAAACTATTTTCTTTTTCTTCCTAAAACAAAAAGGTAGAGGTTCTATGCTCGTATAATAATAATTGCACGCCTCATAAGCGAAGCGTTGAGGTGGGTACTACTGTCACTTCGCGCAAAACATCTGATTTTTCAAACTTAAAATGTCTTTATGTATCATACATTGCACTTGTAAGATAATACATACACACACATATTAAGAAAAAACACTATTTTTAAC
>CAJQZM010039686.1:45799-57753 GCA_907164665.1 Colias nastes
GGGGGGGGCTTAGTTTCCTAACTGTATACACGTAGTATATATCTGTCAACTGTGATATTAATATCACCACAAATATCACTGAGGCACATCCTCCTGAAATAGAGCCAAGACACGTCAAGACGTTTTTATCAGGAGAAAGGGTACACTTCAGTTATTCATTGTGTTATTTTTATTCAATATTTTATAGTTGTAAAATAGTTATAATATTATGTATATTCAGGGATAAACGTAAAAATGTGTGTATTGTCTTAACTCAATAATCCGAAATTTGTTTTTTTCAATCTGTTTTTGAAGGACGACTTTTATTTTTATTATTTTCATAGAAATTAAAGGTCAACTGTTATCTAGTTTAGAAATTATAAAAAATCTCAATGAAAAACTATTAACTTTAATAATTTTCGCACTTCTGTAAAAAAATGTTATCGTGACTTTTCAGAAAAATACAATAACCAATCGTGATTTTTTAATATTCTAAAATTACTAATGAGACAAAAAATACTTTATATAATTAAAACAAGAGTTAGTATTAACTATTAACAGTTAAAAATTAAAACGTGGAAGGCATTTCTTTCTCTACAAAGTGAATGTGGTATCTAGTAATCTGTAATACTAACGTAAGATCATACATTAGAAAATATTCAAAGTATTATACAAAATCTATATATATAAAACTCAAAGGTGACTGATATAGTGATCTATCAACGCACAGCCCAAACCACTGGACGTATCGGGCTGAAATTTGGCATGCAGGTAGATGTTAGGACGTAGGCATCCGCTAAGAAAGGATTTCCCGAAATTCTTGCGGGAACGGGGAAAAACGAGGATGCACGTACAAAGTCGTGGGCGGAAGCTAGTATATTATATAGTTAAGAGGAGGCTCCCTAACATAATTTCTGGCACTGAGAGACCGGTTAGACCGCTCCGGTGCTACACGCTAACAAAGCCGTAATAAAGTTGAATATCGCGTGCGCTCTTTGATCGCGTTCGAGCTCGAAACTAAATCTCGTAAGTCTCAATTCTTATTTTGTTTATAACTAAAGTAATAATCGATCTAGAGAAAAAATATCTTGGGATTGGATAGTAAACTATATTTTCTTACTGTAACATTTATTTTAGACATAACATTTATTTTAGACATAAAGTCCAAGTAAATTTAAAAAAAAATGAAAATCCTTAAAAAAGGCATAATTTTTAAATAAAAATGAATCGAGCGAAAATGTTACAATTACGTAACTGTCTTGTACATGGAAAGAAAAAGACCCAATAAATCATATACTAAAGTTCCATTTTGATTGTATGTGTGACTGTTTCAGAATATTAATGCAAATTCACATAAAATTTAGGGAGCCTCCCCTTAATAGCTATTTCTAATTTCAGTTTACATAAAATTATACATACTATACCTAAACAATGCTATTGTCCCAGTTATTATTTATAATTAATATTAGTAATAAATCATATCGTAATTACTTATACTAGTCATAAATCTCTTAGATATCAGCTGTGGCAATGTATGTAGGTACTATAATTATTTACAATGAAAATTAACATAAAACATGTTATTCAATAAACACAACTACATAATCAATAGTAGATATGTAGCAGAGAAAGTCAACTGGCTCTCTGACTATAAACGAAATTAAAAAAAACATCTATAGGTATTTTAATTGAAGTATTGGACCATGATTGTGTAATTTGGCAGGTAATTAATATAATGGGGATAATTATAGAGTCGTAAAAAGTGAAGTCCCATGTCCCCTAGTGGGGTAAGGGGCAGATGCACTATACATCTGTTTCACTGATCGATATTCTTTAGGGACAAGTAGGTGATCAGCCTTCAGTCCTGCCAGACCGAGACATATTTTTTCGTCGTCTCCACCGGGAATCGAACCCAGGACCCCTCGGTTCTATGCTTACGCGTTAACCACTGTACCTAGGAGGCTTATATTTTTTATTATAAAGAATATAAAGAGATTATGTTTTTTTATTATAGTTTATTATTTTAATTGCATTTTCGCAATAAATCCTCATTCAATTTCTTTCTTTCTTTAATAATTATGGTAAGTAAATTGTATATTCTAAAATATATAATATAATACTGTATTCTGTCACATTTTCATTAAAATAATTAAAAAGGCTATCCATACTTGCTAACGTAGTTAAATACTGATGTTGTCTCCCCATCTTAGTTTCTTTGTTTCACTGCACTTAACGATTTAATTAAATTATTATAATAAAGTCTAATAATTAACATAACAGTCACTCCCACATAATATATAGTAATACTTGAAATAACAAGACACATTCTCTCATTTATACATAATAATTAGATAGTGGATATTTATTCAATGATACAGTAGCGAAACCAAAAATTAAATACATATTTTATCTTTAATTAAGGTAGTTAATTGTATGTGATAATTGTGTTTGTTCGTATTATTTTGTAGATCTAACCAATAAATGTGAGTTTTATCATATCTTGACCGCCTCCTTGGTACAGTGGTTGACGCGTGAGCGTAGCACCGAGGGGTCCTGGGTTCGATTCCCGGTGGAGACGAAGAAAAAAAATGTCTTGGTCTGGTAGGGCACAGAAGGCTGAACACCTACTTGTCCCTAAAGAAATTCGATCAGTGAAACAGATGTATAATGCATCTGCCCTTTACCCCACTTGGGGACATGGGACTTCACTTTTATCATATCTTAAATAACTCGGGTCAGTTATAATAGTATCATTAATGATTTTATTACTAATTAATTGAATAAGTAAACTATCAATATATAATTGTAATAATAACATGTGAACTCGTGAATCCAATTAAATTATCACTACATGGTATAAAACAAAGTCGCTTTCTCTATCCCTATGTCCCTATGTCCCTTTGTATGCTTAAATCTTTAAAACTACGCAACGGATTTTGATGCGGTTTTTTTTAATAGATAGAGTGATTCAAGAGGAAGGTTTTAGTATATAATTTATTAGGTTTTAGACAAAGCGGGCGAAGCCGCGGGCGGTAAGCTAGTATATGAGATAATTGGATTGTCTGATGTTATTAGTACTTGCATTTGGATTTTCCATCTGTTTTTCTGATCGAGTTCGGGAAATTAGTCTTCTGTGTCCGTGAAAACTCTCTTTTTAGAGAATAGCATCCAGGACAGGAGTTGATTATACGAAGGAGACGCTCAAAACAATAGATAGGTTAGACTATAATAATTATAGTCTAACCTATCTATACACTAAAATTATTTTATTGTATCCATACAAATCCATTTTATTTTAAACTATAGCTGTGCCCTGCGGTTTTATCCGCAGTACTCCACTTCTGTTGGGCTTAGCGTGATGATATATATATAGCCTATAGCCTTCCTCGATAAATGGGCTATCTAGCACCGAAATAATTTTTCAAATCGCACGAGTAGTTCCCGAGATTAGCGCGTTTAAACAAACGAACAAACTCTTCTAAATATTAGTATAGATAAAATTAGTATAGATGATAAATAAACTTGCATACTTAAATATCCTCCAACTTTTCGATCTCATCATGAAATTCTATTTAAAAAGCAATCTTTACCAAATCTCACAATTCAACTAGTATCTAATAAATAAACAGGATTCGTATTATTCTGATGTTTAGACTTTAGGCTACTACACAGAGTAGTTTCATCAAAATCTTTTCAGTATTTTTGGCTTAATTGAGTTATAAACATTTACCAGAACATCCAAACTTTCGTCTTTTTTTATACAAGCTGTCAGCTGACCATCTTCAGGCTTCCAAAAATAATGTTATTTCACGTCATTACATCATAATCAAATAAAATAATCTCTGTCATGAAGGACACATAAAAATACTTTATATTTATCTATAGTCAAAGAATTTTTAATATTGTTTCAGTAATTATCGAGATTACATCATACAAACAAAATGACATATTAACGAAAATTAGGCCTTGAAATTTGTACAATTTTGCAATATTCTTCATTATTTCAATCGCAATTGACTGCTCCGATAGTGAAGTGGTTAACATGTTGATTGCAGATCGAGAGGTCCCAGGTTCGATGCCGTCGGGTTGAAAAAATGTCCTTATCAGGAACATGGCAGTGCCCTAGAGAACACGTGATGCTGTCCTTTGCCTAATTTCACTCCGGTCGTCCCATAGAACTATGTATATGAATAAGGAATTCAGTGTTTGTGCGCTTTCTCTATCTACTATATAAAAATAAGTCGGGTTTTCCTTCCTGACGCTATAACTCCAGAACGCACAAACCGATTTCCACGGTTTTGCATTCGTTGGAAAGGTCTCGGGATCCGTGAGGTTTATAGCAAAGAAAAGGTGTCTCTGGTGGCGAAACGGAGTTCGCCCGGTTTGCTAGTCTACTATATAAAAATAAGTCGGGTTTTCCTTCCTGACGCTATAACTCCAGAACGCACGAACCGATTTCTACGGTTTTGCATTCGTTGGAAAGGTCTCGGGCTCCGTGAGGTTTATAGCAAAGAAAAGGTGTCTCTGGTGGCGAAACGGAGTTCGCCCGGTTTGCTAGTAATTAATAATATTATGTCATCTGCATTTGGTGCAAAATATTTGTATGCAATGAATTTTTAAAAACGGAATACTGAGTAAAATATTTAATTTAATTTTAATTTTGTCCAATCACCCTCTAAAATAACACAGTTTTATATTGAGATAAAAGTATCTTACACAGTTTAAAATGGTAAGTATACCTACACAGTTTATATAAATCTATTCAATATTTTCGGCGTGATACCAGATAACGATACAACCAGACAGATATTTTTTATATGTAGATACAGATAGTTTGTGTTGCACACATTTGTAGAATATTATCTTCCATTTTTTTTACTAACAATAGGAAAGCGCTCAACGATCTTGTCTGCTGGTAAGCGAAGATATTGCCAAGGATAGAGCGCGCTGTCCTAGAGGTAGGTACATAGAATTGTGTGCAGAATTTACCGGTTACATTTTTGAATAATGAAGATAGATACAGAGAGTATTATCCTACTCATATTATAAATGCGAAAGTTTGTGAGGATAGATGTGTATGTGCAAGTGTGTATGTTTGTCACTCTTTCACGCAAATACTACTGAACCGATTACGATGAAATTTAGCATACATATAGAGTGTAACTTGGATTAACACATAGGATAGGTTTTATCCAGGAAATCCCACGGTAACGGGAACTATGCGGGCTTTTCTTTGAAAACGCGGGCAGAACGCTATGTTATTTCCATTATGACATGACACACAGCTGTAAAGACCCTATATTTACTCAATTCTTGTATTAGTAGAGATACCGAAATATTCTTAATATGTTCTTAGTTTGTTAGATGACTCGTTAAGTATATTATCACAGTTTTTAAAAAATTCAAATCATTACAAAAAGTCATATCATCACCTTGCATACGCTTGGCAGTTTAACAAGTTTATAAAAAATACGAATCATTACAACCGTTCACATTATGTAAACCATATAAAAAAACTTATCTAAATCAAACGTGGCAAAGCAAATAGACTGAAAGTAATTGGTAAATCATGCTTTTGAAGGAATATTATATTATTGTTTTCTCAAAATACAATTTGACATATTATTTTATTTTAATTCTGACATGAATACACCTAATCAATTAAAATAATTTTTGTATCAGTTTAAATCATGTTTGTTTTATTTTTTTTATAATATAAACTTTTCAACTTAAGCATAAGCTTTTGACGTATTTTAACAATTACCAAATGAGTGATGAATTGTGTATGTAGGGCCGTGTGCGTGTGTGTACATATTTGTGTAGTTAGGTGTGTGTGTGTATATAGTAAAATAATATACTATGTAAATCATAATTCTACTAACTATTAATTAGTTAAATCTGTACTTTTAACTGTACGTGTAAATGTGAATGGATAGCTCCAATTTTTTAGGCATAAGTATACATAATAAAATATTACAACCTTTTTAATGAGGTACCAGGAAAACATGAGATGTTGAAGAAAATTTTCCACAATGCTATGGTATTTTCTAAATGCCTAAATGTATTCAAGACACTGGGGGTAACCAAAAATACATAATCAGATAAGGAATATGCGTTTATTAAAGCAGCTCACTCAATAACAATATTTACACTTATATATATTTATTTACAATCCTTAACAATTACTTAGATTAAATTACGTATATTGTTTTGCAGTTTCAAAGAGAATAATAATATGATCAAAAATATAGGTAGGTACATATTATGTGTAGATAAATTACTGTACTGTTATGACTGATTTCAATAAAATCTTTTGAGTATATTCGGAAATTCTAAAAATCGCACACAGTTTTTCATATTCGACTTTTTCATAATAGACTTTTCATTGTCTCAATAATTATAATAGATTATTAATTACACAATAAAATTGTATTATTATAAAACTTCAAAAGAAGTACACAAACATTACACACTTACCTAATATCAAAAATAATTCCTTCAAATATTATCATAGATAAGACTAGGATTTGCACAAAATTTTATTTGTACGCATATCACCTTGAACTCTTAGACATATTTTAATGTTATTTTATAAAATAAGGCACTTTAATTTTACTTATTAAATTTAAAAGGCGCTCGTTCTGTTAATAATATTAAACTTGGGCCAGATATAACTTGGTCCTTATTATGAAGGCACTTCGTTACAATAGAAAGCTCTTCCTAATTATAATATTAGTCTTAAACAATGTACATTATGAGTTAAAACTATTTTCTTTTGAACTGAAGCGAATATTTGCTAGTAGGTTGAAATAAATAATATACATTATTTCAAGTATCCTCAGAAAAATTACATTACAGCCACTTCCAATACATCATCAGTCCATATCTAACTATTTAAAACAAATTGTATCAATTACACAACAAATACATTGCAGTTCAAAATAAAACTAAATATAAGCACATAAGAACTAAATTACAATAACTCTTATACCGCCCGTCGGCCTCTCAATCTATCCTGTATCTGTTCTTTAGATAGACCCTTAGTTTCTGGTACTAAAAAGATCCCGATCAAGGCGTCCAATATACCAAAAACTGCGAAGACATAGAAGCATCCGTAGATACCCAGTTCTTTGCTCATGAAGGGAAATACGCCGACTAGAAGGAAGTTCAGAAGCCAGACCCATTCCATCACTATCATTGATGCTAAGCTTTGTACCTGGAATGAGGAATAATTGAGATATTAAGGTAATGAAAAAAATAAGTTAAAATTTACGTTTTACTACTGAAATGACGCTTATATTCTTAGACTTATATTAAATGTTTAAAAACGTAAAATGTGTATTATTTCTATACAAATATTTTTATAGAAAAATAAATAATAAATATATTTATTGCTCTATAATTTTATAATTAAAGCGCGTCACACACGGTGAAGATACTATAATATTTTATGTTAAGATACTCTAATATAAAACGTTATAGTATCTTAAGGTATCCGGTATCAGCGTTCTGACCATCATTTTTCTTTTTGTCATTGCGTACTAAGACCCCTGTAGAACCGCCATCCTGTTACAAATGACCCGAAATTTTGTGGGTGACAAAAAGAAAAATGATGGTCAGAACGCTGATACCGGATACCTTAAGATACTATAACGTTTTATATTAGAGTATCTTAACATAAAATATTATAGTATCTTCACCGTGCGTGACGCGCTTAAGACATTGTTCACATTTCCGCCATTGTACCAAGAAAACAAAAAATAACTACAAGAATGACGTTTATTTTATGCTAGGTATGCGTATAGTATTATACTATTTGTGGTATGGATTGTACCTAGAAAAAAAGCCAATTTACATATACACATCCAGATTATAAAACCCTGTCATATTCATCAAGATTTGATTATCTGTAAGTATTTTACGCCTGAAAGAACGTTAGGCCGCAACTTTATTGACCATGTAGCAAGTGCTGGTTTAGACCTGCAAGCTGCTGTCGGACAGACTGTCGGACATTTCTTGCGGAAGTTTTCTTGCAGATGCAAACGCGGCCTTAGTTACGTTACGTAAAGAAAAGCAAGAGAATATTTATTAGGCGTAGGTATTTTGATGCGAGTAAATATAAATTATAGGTACCTATATTTATTGGATTCAGAAAACTATCCCATCATTCCTTAAAATCTAAACTATTTGACAGTTATATAAACCAACCTCAGCCAAAAACAGCTCAGCCAGCAGCACATACGGCACGCTTCCAGCTCCAAACATGAACACGAAGCAGAACACAAGGATCATGACCGCCGTCACCCAGGCAGGGGCGATGTTCGTCTGCATCAGCACTCCCATGCTGATGAGGCAGATGGCCACTATGATGGAGGAGCCGATAATGAGGGGCTGAAAAATGAAATAAATTAATTGTCCAACTTTATAATTTAGACTGCTTAAATAAGCTGCTTTCTTTTGAATAGTCAATACAGAAATACATTATTTAACTCGTCAATATAAAATCACTATTCGCTAGGCTAGGGAGGCTAAAAGAAATAAAGCCTACTAGCGGGCCAACTTTTTAAATCGGTTCAGTAGTTCATGATAAATGGGCGTTCAAACAAAGAAACAAACAAACTCTTCGGCTTTATATTATTAGCAAAAATATTAATTGGATGGCTTTCTTGGCTTAAGATATAATATAGATATCTATTCGGAAAATATTTTTGAAATAGGGAGAGACGTTATTGAGTTAAATCATAACGAGCAAAAAACTCCTTCCTTCTTCATTACATTAGTTAAGATAGTCCTATTTATAAAAGAAAATATTCTCAATAAATGGCCGTACCTTCCTCCCAAATTTATCCGAGAATAAGGCGCAGGACACACATCCACACATGAGAACGAGTGCGAAAATCACGGAACACATGTGCGACGATAGACTCGGCGCCGCTTGTGAGAATATCACCTTAGCGTATACTTGCACTGCCACCATGCCCATTAGCACCTTGAAAAACATGGAAACAAATGAATAAGACCAAATATAGTTGAAAACTCAGAATTGTGGTATTTTCTTGGGTTTGATTTTATGCGAGTTACATTTAGAAATTAAAAATTTTAACGGATTTTAAACGCGATTTATTCACGTGTCTCCCCGTGATCACGCTCGCTGCAAATTATGCGCAACGTCGGGATAATATAATATATAATGAATAAATCGCGTTTGAAATCCGATAAAATTAGAAATTGTGCTCTCTAAGAATGTACCATAGAATTTTGAAGAAATGCAATAAAGTCTATAATATCGAAAGAAATGCAATAATTTATTTAAATCTATTTGCATGTAAATTTAGATTATGTTTTAGACTACGATTTATGTTTATATTTTGTGATTTGAATGTATTGATTGTAGATGGAAATAAATATTTTTTTTTATAATTATTATGTAAATTGGCATTCACCTGAAAGGATACTGTCAATGAAACAATAATGAAAGCACGTCTCGAAGTTGGAGAAAACACTGTAAAAATATACATAAACCTTAGTTATTAAATTATTACTGTTAATCAGATATTATCAGGGACCAATCCACTAACCTTAATAAATATTTAAGTTGATCATCATTGGTTTTCACATTAAAATTTTGGATCTATTACAATTATTACTGGAAGGTACTGATGATTGCTTTAATTTTCAATTTTAACATCAAAACTCGATCTAAAAGACTAGACCTTTATAGATTCAACTAGACTTCTGCACTCAAGTATTTGATTATTCCTTTAAATTTTTCTGCCACAATTTTTTTTTAATACTCACATATCATTTTATAAGCTGGCATTTTCTCCGTATCATTCTGTACTTCATTATCTTCATCATCATTTAATTTTTCTTTCTCTGCTTCTTCAAATTTATTATCTCCTAAAATAAAATTATTAAATTCATTAATATTGCCTGAATTTACCTTATCTTTAGTTGTGACAACTAGTTGATAAAACTCAACAAATACTCATTTTAACCAACTTCTATCTTTTGTGCCTACTTATATTATGTTTAGTTTATATCAGCAAAATTGTGTATCCATATTAGGTTTTCCAAACCAATCTGCGAATGATCGTATTGTTTTAGACAATCAATATGACAATATCGCAAGATCGTGAATTATTTAATTAACATTATTTTAACCGATAGCCTGGTACAGTACGCAGAACAGTGGTGGGATTCTAATCCTAGAAGTCGTAGATTTTAATTACCAATTGGGACTAACAAAAAAAGTTCCATTCAACAGGACTCAAAAGATAGATCGATTACGTGTCCGAAAAGACAAACCAAAGGATTACGTGTCCAGAAAGACAATAGATTAGCGAATAAAAAAATAATAATGCATACCAATTGCTCACAAGGAGAAACGAGACTTATTCTGAAGAGACACATATTCTGAACATCAAAGAAACGTGATATAAAAAAAAAGACGGGTTGCACTCCGGGAGTGCCGGCAGAAGTGAAAACTTGATTATTAACGTTGAGTTCTCTCCATCCGTCTTACGCTTTTTCGATCAGGTCACGTGTCCTGACGCGAGTTTAAGATTTTATACCCATTACAGAAAAAGTGCTCAACGCCGCTAAAGAAGTTTTCACTTCAAAAAAGACGTGTGGCACTCGGGGACTGCCGCGGTAAAGCTATTGCATAGCATGCCTTCAAGCCACACCTCCGTGCCCGTCAGAGTGGGGAGCGTGAGGTTTTTTTCGTTACGGATTTTCTAGATTCGGTCCCCGCGCTCAAGGCCCGCGATAGAAGCTATGCAATAGCTTAAAAATAAAAAAATTTAAACTTACCACTTATGGACACTAGTTCAACAGAAGGTAACAGTTGTTGTTTAAGCCTAGATAATTCTTCTAATACTGCTTTTGATTCTGGTGAAACCCCTTTATAATATGCAATGGATTGTCTTGCTTCCTGAAAAGTTTTTAAAATATTATATTTTTGTCACAAAATTAAATTCCTTATCAAGTCATGATAGCAAATTTTGTGTGAAAACGAAATACCTCGCGATTATATTTAATATTAGATAGTCAGTAAAAATTAGTAATTTAAAAAAGTGGCATTACCTCTTCATTATTCTTCATAAACAAAAATACAGGACTCTCTCTGACGGACATCAAAAGCGCCGCATACAACAGGCAAAAGAAGATATTTATCCAAATAATGTATTTGAAAGTGAGTGTCCAGCCCATAACAAATGAAACGAAAATGCCGAAACAGTAAAACGCCATAGGAGCTGAAAAAATGTTAACAGATATAATTTACTTAGAAATTTGGGAATTAATGTTAGGTTGAGTTACTACTGTATTAAAAAGCTGTCAACTACAAAAAAGTCGTCAACAATTATCTAGATGAATAATTATAAAAATGATTGTTTTTTATAATTATTCGAAACAGATAAATATAAATCTACATCAGTATGAAATACAATTTACAAAAAAATGTTGTGTGGTTTTATGAAACCACGGTAAAAGTGAAACTTAGGCACAAAATTATCGTATTTGTACGATAATTATCGTACGGTTCGACCGTCACGCGACATGCGCTACACAGACCAAAAAGTTTGAGACGATGTAATAAAAGTTTCACTTTAAATATCTTGTAACACTAGCTCCTATTGGTCTTAGCGTGATGATAACCATATACCCTATAAGCCTTTCTCTACGAAAAATCTGACAATGAAATAATTTTTCAAATCGAACCCATGGTTATCGAGATTAGCACGTTCAAGCAAACAAACTCTTCATCTTAATCGTTAGCTTAGCATACTATTAGTATAGAATAAAGATTTACAAAACACTTATTGTATAGTCACAGAATACTTAATAGTAGCTAATAGTATAGTAGTTGATGTACAAAAACTTCTAAATTCCTTACCTGTAGCCAAAAGCCCTCGTATTGACTGATCAGCAATTTCAGACACAAACACTGGGCTATGAACAAAGGAGGCTCC
>CAJQZM010039686.1:67753-81134 GCA_907164665.1 Colias nastes
GTGTTGTTTCAACCGTCCTTTGTTTCAATCGTACCCAGTCTACCCTATTTAAGTAATTATTTTTTTATTCTATTTCTACATGTGTTATTCATCGAAATAAAAAGCCATTATACCTATATCTATATTTATTTTGTATCATTGTATTCCGTTCATCATAGCCTAAATTAGTTCCAAGCCCAAAGGTAACACGACATTCATTGACTGGGCGGTACAAAGTTCGCCGGGCCAGCTAGTAGGTAATAAATCTGTAGAAGGGTCAATTCTGTATATTGAAAATATTGAAAAAATAAATAGCAGGGGGTGTTACTGGATCGATACCAAACCCAAATATGTGATTAAAAAAATTTTTGTCTGTCTGTCTGTCTGTCTGTCTGTATGTGAAGGCATCACGTGAAAACTAACGGTTCGATTTCGATGAAACTTGGTATAATTATACCTTATTATCCTGGGCGTAAAATAGGATACTTTTTATCCTGGAAAAATACGTAGAAAAAAAATTAATCTTAATTTTTCAGTTTTATCCATAGACGTTGTTCTGTAGAACCGCGAACACACGTGGCGTATTATTATAGGCCTAGCCGTATTTGGGTCCAATAGATATTTATAAGATGTCATTGTTAGAGTTACTCAAAATGGAGAAATAAACCATCCACGCGAAGACCGACATCCGCGCGGACGAAGTCGCGGGCGGAAGCTAGTTTTTAATATTATACTACAACCTCAATCATAACTTAATAAAAAATAAGCCTTTGAGAAAAAGTGAGTGATAAAATATTTACAAGATTTACAAAGTTTATGAGTCCCTTATCGTATCATAAATCTAAATATTTAAGACTTTTATTATAATCATAATGCTTTAATTTGTTTCAATATTATATATTAACACTATTTACCTGTTAATTTAATTTTCTTATAAGTTTAAATTTATGAATATAAATTTATAAAAAAATATCAAAAATTCGATCACGAGGCGGGACTCGAACCCGCTTTTATTCATGCCAATCCGGGGCGGACGCTTGAACAACTCAGCCACCCGTGATCACGCCAAAGCCTTCTTATAAGTCGTATAACACTAAATTAGACTACAAATTAGCTATTACACAGTACATTAGAACGACATTATATTAGGTAAATAAAGAGATATTCTAAACAGTTCGCAATCGCTATTAACTCGATATATTAATACAATTATTGTTCAATAACAATACAGTGATAGTTGTTCTCAAAATAATGCATAGATAACATTCATTACACAACTCGAGATAATGAAAAAGGCCATTGTACTAGGATCCGAGAAATATGCAATAGAATAAAACTAGATATTGTCACAGCTGATAATACTATACTATATTATGAAAATGCATAACATACAGGCACAATATACCTTTTTCACACACTATCACATTTTACATAAATCTATACTTAATATTATAATGCTGAAGAGTTTGTTTGTTTGTTTGAACGCGCTATCTCGGGAACTACTAGTTCGATTTGAAAAATTCTTTCGGTGTTAGATAGCCGGGTAAAACCGCGGAGCACAGCTAGTAAATAAATAATTGAAGACACACTTTTTTCACTTATTAATAAAAAAAACTTTATAGATTCTAAAAACATCCAAAAGATGTCATGTTTTCACCGGTTCGAAAAGCTAGCATTGTCGCAAAGAATTAAATTAATATATTGCACAAAAACTCTAAGTGATGTTTGTGAAACCAATGAATATTCACTATACTGTTTAATCAATATATCTTCCTGCTAACCATTATTGCAACATGTACAAATTAATAATTAGAAATTTCCCAACTGAGTTTCATTTTATTATATTTTAAACAGTTTTTAAACTAAGTGCTCACCCACGCTCTACCCACGTCGATTAAAAATGTAAGCTCAAATGCAAACAGTTTAACTAAAAATATATTATTTTTATGTAAATAGCATAACTCTGTTGACATCCATTTAGCAAGCTACATAAGCACATTAATTCACTCCTATACTTATTAAATAAAAAAAATAATTTTAGAAGCCATCTTCTTTTCAAATAAATGTTCATTTAAGCCCCTCTTTATTGTTATTTCACATAACTTTTCATGAACAAATCCCCAAACCAAACAAAAAAATCATACTCACATGCCAAAGTGACCTGATACTGCCTTAATTTGCCCATTTTCGTGTGTTTGTCACCTCATACCGCCGTAGATACTGAAACCAAGATATATCATCATACAACTTTAACTATTACGCGAAAATCAAATATTACATATAAGATAACTATATCTTTATCGAGATAAACTCTTGGATTATATTAAGTATAAATTTTAATTTAATATATTAAACTGTATGTTTTTTGCTTCTATACATACTAATATTATAAAGCTAAAGAGTTTGTTTGTTTGTTTGAACGCGCTCTCAGAAACTACGATTTGAAAAATTATTTCGCTGTTATAGTCCACTTAACGAGGAAGGCTATAGGCTATATATTATCATCACGCTAACACCAACAGAAGCGGAGCAATGCGGGTACGGGGTAACGCCGCGGGGCATACCTAGTATTATAAAAGTGCGAAAGAAAACTAAAAACACGCTTGAACTCATGAATATATTGTATTGTCAGCCGTCACCGATCCTTGAAACACGAAAAAGTTTGAATTAAATCTGTCCGTTAAAAGTGTGTCACAATGAATTCTAAAGTTTTATTACATATGTTTATACAGAAGAAACTTATAAACGTGTAAAAAAATTGTGAAAAAAATGAATACATAATTGAAAAGTAATTAAGCTTTTTTGTAACATGCAAAAACTTACATTTTTGACAGCAATACGCGTGGAATAAAATTAATTAAATAGTTTTGAAAAACTATTATCAGTAGAATAATTTACATTCTAAGCTATATATTTTTTAGAATTTCAAAAAAATTAATTAATTTTACAGTCTTTATGTATATTATTATGGAAAAAAAAATTTCTTTCGACCGCTACAGATTAATTAACATAAATTTTTTTCACCACATCATTAATACCAAAATAAATTCCGATGTATAATTATTTTTAAATAAGTAATTTCAAATTATTTAAATACATTGAAATTAATAACTTCAAACAAAAAATATTTCTGAATATTATTTGTTGAATATTTCTGAAAACTAATTAGACTCTATAACTATTATTAATATCAAATAAACACGTACCCCTGTTATAATTTATTATTACGTATATTAATAATTATTAAATTAATGAAATATGTATTACTTCGTCTAGATCTGACCCGTATAATAACATCTGTAGAAATGATAGTATTGTGGATAGTATGGTATCTTATCATATTTTTATAATAAGAAAAGTCTTTTATCCATTTGAAATCTCTCGCTATTTCAACTTATTCTTATTGTGAGATTTATTTCTAACTACATGCAGAAATGTATTTTGACCTCATATTTATTTTTAAGTAGCTTTCCGCCAGCGGCTTCGCCCGCGTAGTCAAAGAAAATCCCGCATAGTTCTCGTTCCTGTGAGATTTCCGGGATAAAAAGTAGCCTATGTGTTATTCTGGGTATTCATACTAGGGTTGTTGAGGATTCCTCTTCCGCTTCCTCATAATGCGGAAGTTCCGCAATATTTTGGGTTCCTCAACCGTTACCGCATCCTCAAAAATAAAAATAAAAAATTCCTCTTCCGCTATCGCTTCCTCAAAATTTTGAGGAAATTCATGAGGATGCCGTATCTATGGCAACGCACTCGCTCGCTCGCCAGGCCGATTCGATTGGGCGGCGAATTTACAAAGCCTATACCTATGTATACTTTTTGAGTCACGAGTCGAACTCTAATAGATGAGCTTTTGTTTATGCATATAACTCGACAAAACCTAATCTATCTAAATAAAAAAGTGACTCGACTTGATTATAATTTCCTATCATCCTCATCCTCATCCGCTTCCTCTTCCTCAAAAAAATATCCTCATCCTCATCCGCATCCCCTAAATTTGCGTGTGAAAATTCCTCTTCCTCCTCCTCTTCCTCATAATCACTTCCTCAACAACCCGAATTCATACCAAATTTCATTGTAATCGGTTCAGTAGTATTTGCGTGAAAGGGTAACACATACATACACATTCATCCACTCATAAATTTTCGCATTTATAATATTTGTAGTTAATTATCTATATAAGTATTTATTTAAAAGTATGTAATATATTATCAGCCATTTGTTTTCTTTAACACAAGCGTCGAAAGCTTAGTATGGGATCAGATCGTGCCGTGTGTAAAAATGTCCTGATAATATTTATTTTATTAATTTTTAACCTTTAATAAAAGGTTATTCGTTTACATCAATAATTGCATGTGATTGCAAAATTTATGATAATTAATGAGAACATCGATTAATCTACAAAGAAATTATAATATCTGCCCTACATTTAGAGATTATACAGATAATGTATTGATATTGAATATTTATATTTATGAACTCAATTTTAGATGTTTTCAATGAAATATTTTCGAGATACAAGCAGGCAATTCATAAATGGAAATAATAATTTGGCAACGAAATTAACATAGGTATTTAATGAATGTAAAAAATAAGTCTCTTTCTTATTTTTTTATATCATCGTAATGCCAGCCTGGGTCAAGTTGTAAATATAACAAGCATACAAACATACATAATGAAAAACAAAAAAAGCTATGATAATATAAGGAGAGCTTATCATTAAAAGGTGATCTCTACCAACTAACACGGCATTTTTCCTGTTTGTTTTAACGTCAAAATCCGTAAACTTATTTAAATAGTTATCGTTTTATCTCATACGATATCGTTTGATTTATTTTGAGTTTAATCTTGTCAAACTGTTGCGATGTGAATTATTGTTAGATATTACGACAATAATCAAACTCTCGAAAGATTTACTTACTGCAAATCGATTAGATTGAAAGAAAAGGGGGTCATTTGTAGAAAAAAGAGCGTGTGGCTAGCACACGTGTTTAAAGTGAAACTTCTTTGGCAAGATTCAAATATACCAAAATAGTCGCCTTAGTCCATGACGTGATGGTATTGCCACGACGCGGACGCGACCTCGAAATTTTACTCTCAACGCGCCTAAAGAGGTTTCATCAAAAATAAACTTATTTGTATGGAACCCTTAGTGTCGCGAATCTGACTCGCACTTAACCGATTTTTATTTTTATTATTTTTACCCCGGTTGAGTTGGTAAAAATCCACGGGGAGCATAACATATTAGAAAAAGAATGCCAGCTTATACATAAACATATCTTAAAAAAAGGTTCCAACTTTTTAGACGTTTCTAAGAAGTTATGAAAGATAACTTAAGAATTCCTTTATAGCCAGCCTTATTAGTCTGATATATTTTCAAACAAATAAAGTTATGGAAGATTCATAAATACATTTGAATAAATATATTATTAGGTATATTATATTATTAGGTATATATTACATTAGGTATCTAACACAATGTCAAAGGTATTTAACGTAAATACCTTTGACATTGAAATTATGCAAATCTATACTAATATTATAAAGCTGAATAGTTTTTTTGTTTGTTTGTTTGAACGCGCTAATCTCAAGAACTACTGGTCCGATTTGAAAAATTCTTTCGGTGTTAGATAGCCCATTTATCGAGGAAGGCATAGATATAATATAGGCTATATTATATCATTAGGCGAAGACCAGTAGGAGCGGGGGTGAAACCGCGAAGCGCAGCTAGTTAAGTATATAATATAATATGGAATCTAATTATGTAATATTAAAATAACGTATAAGTATTTAGTTCCTTTGCCAGCCCGTAAAGTATGACAATATTATGTAGGTAAAATATTGATAATGCCTTCTTTCTTTCCAACTCACTTACCTATCTCTAAAATGGCTTGACAGATTATAAAAGGACTTTCATAGGCAGAGAGCTCAAATTAAACGGTTATAATGCTAATTATTATTTTAAGAAATAGAATTATTAATCACACACAAATTAATAACATTATATAGCTTTCTTTGATAAATGAACTATCTAGCAATGAAATCGTTTTCCAAATTGGACCCGTAATGTCTGAGATTAGCGCGTTCAAGCAAAAAACAAATAAACCAGCTTTATAATATCTACATATTGTGTATTTGTATAGATAAATGTAATCAACGAACAACGCGGTAACATAAGTTACCTGTAGGTATTACAAATAAAACTCCAAAGGAATACCTACATGTTTTTTCTCTTTTTCTTAAATAAAAACCTGTTCATCAAGGCAGACGTCTGCACGGATAATTTTGGGCTGTCATCATTATTTATAAGGATATTTTTGTATTAAGATATTTTTATAACCTGCCATATTTTTATAACCTATAGAAGAATTATTGTAGTGAAACTTCTTTAGAATAAAATTTCAAGGTCGCGTCATGGCAATACCGTCACGTCATGGAGTGAGGCGACGATTTTGGTACTTATCTCTGAATCATGCCCACACGTGTGCTCGGCATACACGACTTTTTTTTTAATTTTACACGATGCATTGATTAGGTAATGTTTAAAATAATCATACTTATTATCTTGCTTTAATTATAAATTCTTTTCAAATTTGTAAAAATTCAATCAAAACTGAATAAAGTACTGCATTTTATATTGCCGAAATAAAGTAATTTACTTCCATATTGTCTTTTCGACAAAACATATTATAATAATCATATCGTCGAATATTTATAGCTGATTACTATTTATAAAAATGTTTTAGCATAATGTAAATGACCACAAAACCGCACAAAATTATTTATGTGGTTTATAATCATTAGTTGTTGTGAATAACAAAATATTTTGTTCTAATTTATGATCAAAACGAGTACATATTTTTGTTGTAGGAATTTTTAAAGACAAAATATTAATTATAATCCATCCAATTTCCATTTATTATAAATTATTTATAAAGTTTAATATAACTTATCTAAATAAGATCTTTTTTTTATGTTTATAGTAAGTATAATTATTAGCTTTACAGCCGCGGCATCGCCCGCGTTTTCAAAGAAAAACCCGCATTGTTCCCGTTCCCGGGGGATTTCCGGGATAAAACTTATATTAATTATTAAGTATGTGTTATTCCAAGTTACCCTCTATATGTGTGCTAAATTTCATTGTAATCGGTTCTGTAGTTTTTTCGTGAAGGAGTAACAAACATACACACATACACAATACACGTACATCCATCCTCACAAACTTTCGCATTGATAATATTAGTAGGAGTAGGATAATGAATTTAGTTGCAAAAATATCTCAAATATTTCTCGACAAATTAATGTGATGATTAAAAAAAAATTATTGAACATACATTTATTTAATAAAAATCACTTATAAAACAACCTTGCAATATAAAACAAACAAAACTTACACATACCTTTATAGCAAAAGAATTTGTTGATATAAACAACAATACAACACTCCAAAACAAACAATTTTTTAATCACTTTTTACACACAATTAAAAAAACACGTTCACATAAATGCAATTTTTTGCAACTTATAAATAGAAGTCATATAAAAATAATATAGATAAAATTGTATATTATCCATAAATATATTTTTTGTAAAATGATTTTCATAAATATATTTTTTGTAAAATTATTTTTCATAAATATATTTTTTGTAAAAATGTTGGCTATTTTTACATATTTGCACAGTCACAAAGCACGTTGTAAATTTAACAAAAACCAGTACTGATACAGGTCCAATTACTCAATCGACTGACACCTCTATCGAATAATAACATTAAAATTCACGTTTTCGTATAGAATTTAAAACAAGTTCTCAGTGAGCTAAGATAACATTATTTTATATACGAATACGCGTGGCTTCGCCCGTATTGTAGAAAACTTATATACCTATATACTTACTAAAAAAATAAATAATGCAATACTTATTTAAAATACAAATGATAATATACTAAAACATTATTCAAGAACTACTCCATCTGTAAAACAGAGCGTATGTGTCGAGCACACGTGTCAGAAGTGAAACTTCTTTAGCAAAATTCAAAGACCAAAATCGTCGCCTTATTTAATGACGTGACGGTATTTCCATGACGCGACCTTGAAATTTTACTCTCAACGCGCCTAAAGGAGTTTCACATCAAAAACCGCATCAAAATTTGTTGCGAAATTTTAAAGATCTAAGCATACATACATACAGACGGCGAAGAGAGTCATTTGTTTTATACTATGTAGTGATGTACAATATAACTAAATAGACATAGCAGACTCGTTAACTTTATATAAGTTTATTGACACAGATGTCTGCGCTCACGCATAATTACGAAATCATTTGTATTCAAAATCAATTTAAAGTTTAAAGCATTTAATCGGATAAGGAAAATTCTGGTTTTTAATGAATTCCGATTAAAGATCTATAAATAAACAATAATTCAATTTATTATTATTTAAATAATTTGATTTATTATCTTATTTCAATGTCTCAAATTAAAATATACAATTTGAAAAAATTATACAAATATATGAATACAAAATAATTATTTATACCTAACTCTACTACATATATTGTAGAAACTTATTATATCAATTACATGATTACTACTAATTTATTATATTCATTATGTTCCCTGTTTTAATTACAAACGAATTTATTTCAATATAAAATAATTAAAGTATCAAGAATCGGTTCTTAACAGGAAAACCTGTTGTTTTTATGATAGCCTCGCAAAACCCTTTTAACATGCACCATTCCACTTATTTCAAGGGTACAATATACATGTTATTCTTTTTCTTATTAATCGAAATAGTTCTGAAAGAAGTAAAATATATTAAGCCGTAAAGTAGGTATATTAATTTTCGAAAAAAAAAAGTGTTTTATTGGAAAATTCAGCCAAATATATCAAAAAGCTACGTAAAATTAAAAAATGGTGTAAAGAAAGTGTTTTAAATGTCTGGTTAAAAGATACAGAAAGGTAAGTTTGTATGAAACTCAACAATCTTGTGAAACTAATCTTATGAAACTATAATATTGTAAACAACCCTTGATAAGTGTACAAAGTTTAAATTAAATCGAGACTAAGGGAGCCGACACACATTTCACATGAATAATAATGCTAATAAAAACCTGTTAAAAAGTTTACACGATCAAAATTACGCTTATAAATGTAGTCTAAACCTAAGCCTTTACAGAAGCTGGTCGTTTCTTCAAAAACAATACTTGTATAGCGTCAGCTGAAAGTCCCTTAGTCTCTGGTAGACAGAACTGACTGTACATGGCTCCAATCAAACACACTATGGAGAAGAAATAGAAGGTAGGTCCTAGACCAACTTTGTCCACTAGGGGATTGAATATCATGAGGGTCACGAAGTTCATGACCCACATGCAAACCATGGTTAAGCTGTTTCCGAGGCCTCGAACCTGTAAAATAAAATCATGTCAAATTTTGTGCAATCCAAACATTTTATCTAATCATAACGCTAAACTAATCAAACGAGCGAATGCTCATTCTAACCCCACTATGTCTTATGTATACTTATATAATATATGTATACTTTTAGTGTAAACAGGCGTAGAGCATTCTTTTGTTGTTCTTAGTGCGTTCGAAAAGATTATATGCAATGTTCTGATACTGAACAACACTGAATGCGAGTTTTCGTTTACACTAAAAGATCACGAAAGAATGCTCTTGCTCTAGCTCTGTGTTCGTTTGATGTAAATTCACCATCAGACTATAACAATTATGATATATCATTTGTATTGGTGATGTAGATAGTTAAATTATGTATACTTTTTAATAATCTATACTACCTCTATAATAATAATAATATAAAACTGAAGAGTTTGTTTGTTTGTTTGAACGCGCTAATCTCCGATTCTACTGGTTCGATTTGAAAAATTATTTCGGTGTTTAAAGCCCATTTATCGAGGAAGGCTATAGGCTATATAATATCATCTCGCTAAGACCAACAGGATCGGAGCACTGCGGGTAAAACCGCGGAGCACAGCTAGTTTATTATATAACAGCTGATGATATCACATAAACATTGCTGAGTCAATAATTTTCTACTAACTTCTATTAAATATCAAACATGTGCGAAATGAAAACACTGACAGACAAAAACTAGTTAAAACAGTATCGAAAAGATAATAACACTCTGTTTTGTGATAATAAGCAAAATATTTTAGGTCACACACAATATTATGTGTTTATAGTGTATTTCAAACCTCATTGTTTTACTAAACACATACTCAAGCGTGCGTGCGCATGCATTCAAAAGATTTTTTTTAAAGATCGAGAGGTCACAGGAAGATAATATTTCTACTACTTTGATTTTTGAAGTGAAACTTCTTTAGGAGCGTTGAGAGTAAAATTTCAAGGTCACATCATGGCAATACCGCGACCGTCACGTGACACGTCATGGAGTAAGGTGACAATTTGGTATCTTTGAATCTTACCAAAGAAGTTTCACTTCTGACACGTGACACACACGCTCTTTTTATTACAAATTTCAATAATAATTTTCACCATATTATAATATTGTCAATGGTCAAATCTTAACGGTCAATTATTTTCATTTCAAATACTCAACAAAAAACAAATGACTGTTATATCTTCATTTGATTCGCTTGATTCAAATAAAGAGCATAATATTATATACATTAAGAGCTAGCGCGCAAGAGCAACTTTTGTCTCCGCAACTATTTTGTCTCTCCCATCAACTCTATGGGCTAGTAAGAAAGTGCGCGCACGTAGCGACGCAACTTCCCATAGAGTTGATGGGAGAGACAAAATAGTTGCGGAGACAAAAGTTGCTCTTGCGTGCTAGCGCTAATATTACAATAAACCCGCTGACTCGACAAACATACAGCCAATTATTTATCACCTTGGGACATAAAAATTGCTTACAACTTATTTTAAGACCTCCAGTGCATACATATAGAATTTCATAAACGGTCAAGCCGTTTCCGAGTAGTATTACAACTAGCATTGTAACGGTGCATTTACATCAAACGAGCGAATGCTCATTTTAACCCCACTATGTCAAATTATTTTAGTGTACACAGAATTAGAGCATTCTTTCGTTGTTCTTAGTGCGATCGAAAAGATTCTATGCAATGTTCAAATACTGAACAACACTGAATACGAGTTTTCGTAACACTAAAAATTACGAAAGAATGCTCTTGCTCTAGCTCTATGTTCGTTTGATGTAAATGCACCGTAAGGAGCTTCTTACAATAGAAGCTACCTAAGTACTCAATAATACCAACCTCAGGAAGAAACACTTCAGCCATAAGTACAAAAGGTACTACAGCAGCTCCAAGGTTGTACACAAAGCTGTACGCATAGATGATAAAGGCTGTGAACCAGTGTGGGGCCCAATGTAAGTGTAGCTGACTTCCGAGAAGAATATTAAAGATGGCTGACGCTATGGATGTAACTGTCATCAGCGACTGGAAGGTTTTAGATTTCATTAGGAAATTAGAAGTAAATATATATTGTTGCTAGTTGCCGCTTTAACCTGTTAGAGAATTTTCTTGTCATTTATCATTAAAAACAACGCAACTCTCTACTTTCTTGTCAGTACTAAGCTATATGTATCAATGTATATGATTGGTGGATATCAAACGCATCCACAGCAAGGTATCATAATATCAGCTTTGGTGGAAAAACACCCTTATGGTTAGAGTAAATGCGAAAAATATAAAATGTAAATCAAACCGCTGTGAGTATAATGACTGTAATTTTTTGACATAATATTATTATTACTTCCTTATCACTATCCTTATGCAAAAATCCATCAAAATATTTATGATAATATTAATTTACTGTTATCAGTATACGATATTGTGAAGGCCAATATCGACTTTTCTACACTAATATTATAAAGAGGAAAACTTTGTTTGTTTGTTTGTTTGTTTGTTTGATTGTAATGAATAGGCTCATAAACTACTGGACCGATTTTAAAAATTCTTTTACCATTCGAAAGCTACATTATCCACGAGTTATTACTCGTTATCCTATATTTAGGATAGGTTTTATCCCGGAAATTCCACGGGAACGGGAACTATGCGAGTTTTTCTCTGAAACCGCGGGCGGAGTCGCCGGCGGAAAGCTAGTATATTTATAAAGTTAAAGTCGTTTTTGTCAACAACGAAACTAAATTCCTAACCTACTTTTTTATTGCACAAAAATTTCACGTTAGACCGAACATGTAAATCTATTGATCAAAAACAAGTGAAATCATGAAACAATTATAATTTTTAAACAATCTAAACACTTAACTGATTATGTGTTAAGTAATTAACCTTTAAATATAACTAACTATTTGCTTCAGCTTGATCTGTTGGAAATAAAAAAAATCTTAGCTTACATATTAATGTAGACGTGATGTAGACTTAGAAAAATTGCAACGTCATTAAAAATCAGTTTCGACACTTTCATTTAAATCGGAAATTAATTAATATGCTAATAATGTATTACCACAGATAATGAATTAATGCTAGACTAGGTACAGGCCGATTAAGAAGAGCTGGAACGTAAACACATTTACACATTGCACATGTGTAGTGTCTGTGAAGACGCGCGCGGCGTGACGTCCTACTGCATACGCATCATGAAAAGTCTGCCCGTCTCTCTCGCGCGCAGACTAGCTTATGAGAGTGAAGGGGACAACTATTGTTTTTATTTTGCAATTGTTTATAAATACAGGGTGATGTTATTTAAACAAAGACGTTAGGTATACTACTAACAATATTCGACGAGATAGTTCGCGGCACGCGGATTAGAATACATATTTTTTTACTTTACCTAGGTTAAATTATGTAATAATTTTAATAAGTTTTGTAAACAAAATGTAAACGCCATAAGATAAAATTTTCATTAATAGCTAAACAATACAGCTTTTATTGTAATGTAGCCTTATCTCTTACGTGCTAGGGTTTCGCTTGTATTGTTTCTTGGAAGTGAGCGCACGTGTTATTCGTATTGTTTTTATCGTTATTTTGAATATGACATGAAATTTAATTATTATTTGATAATTGAATGATTATCAATACTGTATTACAATTGATTATGAGAATAAATAATTATGTTCATCGATTGAGTTACTATTAAATTGTAATTTTACATATAAATTATGAGAGCTTCCATATTATCTACAACGCACCCATTTTACAATTCAAGTCTACACTTAAACAAGAGTCGCATTTATTTTTGAACATACTGTATATTAAAATTGCAAAAGTGTGAGTACTGTGAAGATGCCAGCTTTCTTTAATCGGCCTGTATTACCATAAACGTATTTCTTTTTCTTTTATTACGCTCATTTTTACGATTTTCTTATCTACGATTTTCTGCATGAAATGTCTATTTATAGAAGTCTAGTCTGTCTAGTCTATATTATATTTCTAG